>JAHXMU010026166.1:1150571-1171575 GCA_019455685.1 Philornis downsi
ACAAAAAAAAACAAAAAAAAAACAAAATAAAACAAAAAACAAAAACAAAAAAGATAAAAAATAGCAAAAAAAATAGTTTTAACAACATAAGTCGAAATTCGCACATTCAACATTAAATTCAAAACATTTGCAGCTCGTAAAAAAAACTTAAAAAAATAATATCAGGTGTTCAAAATTTTATGGCATCGTCGTTGTTTTTTATTACTTCCGAACATCTTTTAGGCATTGAGGAAATCAATTTTTCAATATAATCGCTTGAAATGGCGACATATGGCTTGATATAATTCGACGAAAAGCTCATCAACATTTCAGAATACATTTCCGATATTATGTTTGAGATCGGGAGATTGAGGTGGCCACAAAATAACCTTCATTTGATTATCCTCTAACCAGTCCTTAACAACCCTAGCCGTATGTTTTTGGATCGTTGTCGTACTGGAATGTCCACGAAAGCGGCATTTCCCATTCAGCGTACGGAAGCATAACTGAGCTCAGAAGATCTCTATAGATTGTGCCTGTCATTGTATCAGTAATGCGGTGAATTCGACCTATTCCATATTCGACCTATTCCCCGAGAAACATCCCCACACCATATTTCCTCCTCCGTCGTCAAACATTGGCTTTTGCATCTGATCCTCGGAGGTTAAATTTTGACTCGTCAGACCATAACACATTTTTTCTTTGCTGTTGAGTTTTTTTGACCCAAACGGTTTTTTGGTGCACCTCGGGCTCTTTTTTTGTAGTAGAAAGTCTCGCATCTACGGGAATTTCTGTTTTAGCTTCTCTGGGAATAACTTTTGGAACTTTCCTAAAAAAAATTTTGCAGTTGTTACACGAATTTTTTCACTTTTATGAACTGTTTGGATGTCTCCATTTTTAACTATGCGACAAACCGTCAATTTATATATAAACACCATATTTTACAAAACTTGCTTTTTGAGAAAGTCCATTTTCAAAATCACTTAAAACTCTTGCTTTTAATTCCGAACACAATTTGTTTCCTGCCATTTTCCTCAAAAATTTGCAAAGCGAAGTAAACCTTTTTAACTCCGAACTAAAACTGCTTTAACAAAACAATAAACATGCATTTTTTGATAAAATGCCAATGCGGAAATTATAAATGATTAAAAAGAATGTGATTACTGTTATGTTCCAGCATTGGTTAATGTTAATTACATAGTCAAATATAAGGGAAAGGAAAGTTGCAAATGTTTTGATCACTTTAATTTCGACTTATTTTTTTAAAACTATTTTGTTTGTTTTTTTTTTTTTTTTTTTTTTTTTGTTTTAAGGAATGAATAATTTTTAATTTTGCAATATATTACAAAAAAAAAAAATAACCAAATTTAATAATAGCAAAAATAAATATATTAAGAAAATTCTTAGGGTGTCTTGAATAAAAAAAATTACTTTTAATAAAAATTTCATTTCAGTTGCATATGTTGTGATCACCACTGTATGTGCATGCATGCATGTGTGTATTTGTTCTGAAAATTAGCTCACTACAAAGTGTCCTGTTTTTATGTATGTATGTAAAAGTGAGAGTAAAAGAAAATAGTAATAACAAAATATTACACTTTCAATAAAAATGTTTATAGTTCTTCGCAATAAATGCAAGGATTATTTGGCAGAAACCAATAAAAAAGCATTGTATGAACAGTTAACTACATATAATTCTTCAGTTTACTACATATAATTTAAAATGCATACTATCTATGAATAATAAAGAGTAATAATAAACTTAATTGAAGCATCGCAAAATGCATTAGCGGCGGCTGAAAGTTTCAATTTTTTAAGAACTATTCAACTGGTATGATTCAGAAATATTTCGCTAATTTTGCGTTGGAGGCGCTTTAAGTACATAAATATTGAAATTCTATATATTTTTGAGCAAACAAAGACTAAATGTAGAGGAAGATACACTGCGTTACACTTGAATAGCACACTCTCTTTGTCTAATTGTTATTTGCTTATCTATCAATATCCTTATAACTTTGTTGAACGTTGCTGTTATTGTTGTTTTTTTTTCGTCTTCATATTTACTCTACGAGAGACAAATTTGGTGCACTCAAAGTATGGGATTATTAATTTTTTGTTATTTTCATTTGATTTAGCCAAAAAAGAGCTATCGCATTTTTTTACTTGAATAGCAGTTTCAGTTTTAGTTTTTTATATAGGGTGGCGCATAAGCAACGTTGAGATTTGATCAGTGAGTATATTTTTTATTTAAGTCTTTTTTTCGTCTCTTTTCAGAATTAACTAAATAATACTTTATGAGCTTTTCAGCACAGAACAAAGAACCAAAGTTGTTCAATTTTACTTTGAAAGTCAGCATTCGATTATTCAGATCATGTCAAAATTTCTTTCATGTTCGAATTGCTGTTAGCGCTTCAACAATTTACCGATTGCTTCAGCGTTTTGGGCGACAAGGTGGCTGTCTGTGATCTTCCGCGTGCTGGAAGACCTCGTGCAGTTCGAAATGAAGTGACCATTACATTGAAGTGACCAATAAAGTATTGAGGAAAACCCCGAAACTTCCTAGGCGGACCTTGCAAAGAATTTTACATATGTTACATCCTTTTTATAAGATGCAATTGGTTCACGAGTTAAAACAAAATGATGCGCAAGTACGCATTTAATCTAGTCGCCGTTAACTTTACTTATGCAACACCCTTTACAAGTAGAAGTAAAAAACGCATTTTGTAAAACTTTTTCAAACAAATTGATTTAAGTTACCATAACAAAATAAGCCGTGGTAAAGTCTTAACAAACAATAAACAATTCTAAATCAGAACCTATATAGATTTTGGCATCTTTGTGACCGAAATATCAAAAAACAAAAAATCGCAAAAAGCAGAAAAGTTACATCTAACTTTATTCAAAATGAGTCAAACTATAGGAAAAATACGAAAAGTCGTTTAAATAGAACGCTCTCTGATGCAGATAAGTGGGCTATTTTACGAGAAGCTTCGAATTCTCATGATTCTGTGGACAAGATAGCCATAAAAGTTGTCTTTTATATCGACTTTTAGACGCTTTTTTGCTGGCAGATTTGTTGAACTTAGCTTGCTGCAAAGTATAAAATATTTTGAAGTAGCGCTAACAGTAGCATCTATAAATATCTGCAGTTGTAAAAGGCAAATTTTTAAAACTAAATTCCAAGCGGACTACGAGAGGGCAGTCTTAAAACTATCCTAACAACGAAGACACAAAAAAGTTGTGAAAATTTGTCTTTATTTTTCAACACAATCTCCTTTTAGCTCGATAAGCTTTTTCCAGCAATATTCAATAGCTTCAATGTCCTGTTCATAGCAAGAATTGTCCAACTCCTTCTAACAGCCATCAACCTCAGACCGCCCTTCATCATTATTCCAAATCTTTTACCACCAAGTCATTTTTTCAAGTTTGGAAGTAGAAAATAGTTCGAGTGAGCTAAATTTGGCGAATAAGGTGCGTAACGAAGTAATTCGAACTTTAATTCATTAATGTTCACCATTGCAATACTAAATGTGTGAACTGGAGCATCATTTTGATAAAACATTTTCTCTTTCGCCAAATGCGGCCTTTTCTCCATAATTTCATCACCTAAACGCTGGGAATGAATTAGCATAATAAATTAGCGATATTCAATAGCTTCTACATCCTGATTATAGTAAGAACTATCAAACTCCTTAAAGTAGCCATCAACTGCAGACTCCACCTCTTCATTGTTGGCAAATCTTTTACTACCAACTCATTTCTTCAAGTCTAGAAATAGAAAATAGTCCGAGAGTGTTAAATCTGTCGTGATGTGTGAACTGTCCCCCATAATTTCATCACCTAAACGCTGAGATAAATTAGCATAATATTCGCCGTTGAGGGTTGTTCCTTTCTGGAGATAAATAAACCCATGCGCATCCCAAAAACAGACGCTATGATCTTGCCTGTGGATAGAACCATCTTCGCCTTCTTTGGACACGATTCTAGTCCACTCCTTTTACTGTTCTTCAGGTCTCGGGTGTAAAGTGGTGGACCAACGTCTCGTCCATGATTAGAAATCGACGCAAAAATTCGGTTTTATTGCGATAAAACAACTCCAAATACTATATTGAAACATCTTCACGACGCATTTTTTACTCTATTGAAAGCAAGCGCGGCACCCATCTTGCGCACAGCTTTCTCATCTTCAAATCTTGCCTGCGGATAGAACAGTCTTCGCCTTCTTTGGATACAATTCCAGTCCACCCTTTTATGTTCCTCAGGTCTCAGGTGTGAAGTGGTGGGCCCACGTCTCATCCATGATTAGAAATCGACGCAAAAATTCGGCTTTATTGCGGTGAAACATCACGTAACACTATATTGAAATATCTTCACGACGCAGTTTTTACTCTATTGAAAGCAAGCGCGGCACCCATCTTGCACACAGCTTTCTCATCTTCAAATCTTCGGTCAATATGCGATGTATAGCACTTTTTGCAATGCCTATCATTTTAGCAAGCTCACCCACCTTCACCCGACTATCATCCATTACCAGTTTGTGGATTTTCTTAACTGTGTCTGGTGCGAACACCTCAATTAGTCGATCACTACGGTGTTCGTCTTGGCAGTTCGTACGGTCTCGTTTAACCAATGAAGGAGCAGACTCACCCAGAGTAGAATGCTCGGATTTAATATTGGTTGGACTGAGACCTTTCAAATGGAAATATTGAATTACATAACGGCGATCAATTTTTTTCGTATTTAGAAATTCAGTGAGATCGTTTATTTTTGATGTTTCAAATAAAAATATTAAACAACGACGCCTTGAAACTTAAAACATATGTTTTATAAGGCTGCCAAGTTTCACCAAAAATTTTTTTTCAAACTACTGGCAGCATCTATACGTCAGATCGGTTAGTTTTGGGATCATAATTTGGATCATAAATTTCATTTGAAAACACGTAAATTGCAAATTCTAACATCTTCACAGGATTCTTTCATTTTTAGGAGTCGAAAATCGACTATTCATATTTATAAGTCGGAAATTTGACTTTTCATATATTTGAAAAAGTGTAAAAATTCATTTTTTCTTATATTAGAAAAAGTCGAAAAACCGATTTTTTGTGTGTCAACTATAGATCGCTGTCAGTTATATGAAAATATTACACTTTTCACTTTCTGTCTATTAATATCGTTGTGTTTAATTTTTAATTTTAGTTTTATTCATCCAATATTTTGTTATATAGAAAATGTATATAAAAGTACCATGTGCGCAACTAAGATTTGGCAACTTTTTTATGAAAGCATGTTTACAAATGTTTCATTAAAAGTATTGCCCATCGCTAGCTACAGCTTTTTTTCATCTTTCTGACAAAGCTCGAATTCCGCCATGGTAAAACTATTCGTCTTTTGACGAATATTCTTTGATGTCGTCATATGAGTGAAACTGAAGGTCAGCCAGACCGTGTGCCATTGAACGGAACAAGTGATAATTGGACGGCGCAATATCTGGAGAATATGGCGAATGGGGTAAGACTTCCCATTTCAGCGTTTCCAGGTAAATTTTAAACGAACTTGACCATTTGAGGCCGAGAGTTGTCATGACGTCGTTAATTGACGTCGATACCGAACCATAGTGATGGTAAATAAAACCGACCTGGTCCCACCAAATACAGAGCATAACCTTCGCAGCGTGAATATTCAGTCGAGGCGACGACATAGAACCGTGACCGCGCAACCCTCATGACTATCTTTTCCTTTGGATTGTTGTAATGAATCGATTTTTCATCACCCGTTACAATACGAAGAAGAAACCCCTTCCTTTCTTGTCACTGAAGCAGTTATTAACAGGCGAAAAAACGACACTCAACGTCCCTTGGCTTCAACTCGTAAGGAACCCAAGTTCCTTGCTTTTAAGTCAAACCCAACGCATGCAATCGCTTGGAAATGGTTTGTCAGGTAACTCCTAATACTGAAACAAGCTCTACCTGCGTTTGACACGGATCTACGTCAAGCAATGCTGTCAATTCAGTGTCTTCGTAGGTTTTTCGCCTTCCTTCACGCTAACGGTCGTCAACATGAAAATCACCGTCCTTAAAGCGACGGAACTAATCTCGACATGTTGTGTCACTTAAAGCAGAATCTCCGTAAACGTTTTGAAGCTCTCGATGAGCTTCAGTCGCTGTTTTCTTCGATTGAAAGAAGAAAATCAATACTTCCCGTATATGACGATTATTTGGCACAAAATCGTACATATTCACACTACTAAATGAATATGATGTCAAAAGAAAATCACTATTGTGTCGAGGCGTTATGTTTACCATATGCCTAAGTTTGACTCATGACGTTTAGGTTATGGCGGACTCGAATTGCACTTACAGCTGGCGCCATCTATTGGCAAACAGCGGAAACTTAGTTAATTTAAACAGCAAATACCTCTTCTAATTTTGTAACATCTATTGGTAAAGTTATGAAAACAATGGCAAAGGGAAAGAGGGGGAACTCCTTAATATGATTGTAATTATAAAAGTCTTTCAAATATTTATAGAAAAAATTTGTGCTTATAATATGGTTATTAATAAAATTAATCAGCTATAAGACAGAAATTTTTAATTTGATACTTATCTGGTGGTATTATCTAATCCTCTGCACTCTCTCATGACTGCATAAGTAGAATTTTTAACTTTGTTAAAATTTTTAATTTTGGACAAAATAGCTTTAACACAAAATAATTCAATATCTGCTTCTATTTGAACCACAACCCATATTGCGTTATTTTAACTAGACAAACTGCCAACAATTTTAATATTAAATACAATTCCAAGAATTCAAAGCTCAAAATGTATGCTGACTGGGTATGACTAATAAAATATTCTGCCCATTAACGTCACTAAAACTGTTCGCGTAACATTTCATGATTCTGCATTTGATAAATGCGAATATTTGAGATGGATTAGAAACGACCATTAAATTGTAGCCGAATTTTGCATAAATGCATAATGAATATTATTTATAAATCTGCTTCGTTTTTCTTTTCCTTTGGCATAGGATCTAAAATTTATGCACCCAGCTGAAAGCAAACCAGAATGTCCTTTTTTCACCCCCCGCCCATTCACAATTCGCGGTTGATTTGTTATTTAATTCAATTTTTCACCCATTACATTCCAATTGCACACCTTGCGAGTGGTTGGTTCACAGTAAAAAAAAAAACGAAAATTTTCATTTTATTCAACAACGGACATTATAATTGTAAATTCCTGCTAAGAAGACCGTAAGGACCGTAAAGACCGACATAACCACACAATCTGCATAGAAAATGCAAATAAAATACAAGTCTGTGTGAGGGGGATACGAAGAAGAAGACGGACAAACGCAGCGACGATCATTTGCATGGCAGTGGGATACGAAATAATGGTTAAACTCTTACAATGTATAATGAAAAGGTGCAAATATTGTAAACAGGCAAATCATAAATAGTTTACTACACCACATTGTTAGCGTCATCACAAGAAAAGGGACTCTTTCGCCAGTCCTAAAATGAATATAATATATTCAAATATTGTGCTGAGTTAACGAAAAAGCAACGACATTGGGAATAATCTCAATGGTTTATTATGGATAAAAATAATAAGGCTACATGTGGATTTGAGTTGAGAGGGAAAATATAAAAAAAAAAATAAATGACAAACCGATATACTTTAACGCGTAGGTTATTTATTTGCGTCCTTATTTTATTAAACAGGATGATTTCAAAATAATATTAATGTACTTGCATTGTTTGAAGCGTCTTCAACGCGCGGCGTATAATAGATAAGATATGTCTATTTCAGTCGCCACCTAAGAAGAAGTAGAAGACATCTACTTTCTAATTACAAGACTTGTAATTTTTAAGAAAATCGAAAAAATTTTACAATTTTTATTATTGTTCAGATTATTGTGAGGGAATTTCATTAGATAGCTATGCTAAATTACCTCGAAAGAAGAGTCCTTATTAATGACAATTTTCGTTTTCAATTTTTTAAATTTTAGAATATAATTTCATGAAATGTACCGTAGTATCTTCAGACTGAAATGACAACCAATTTAGGCATTTTCGTCCACAATAGGCCCCACACAGAAATGAACTAAAAGCACTTCAGTTTTATGTCATCCTTTTCCAATTCGTTACACCAAGTTTTGATCATGTTTCGACATATTCAACCAAAATTTTTTTTTCTCTCGAAGATTTCTTTGAAACAAGCCTATTAATAAATTTAATCTCCTTATGTTATAATCCACGATTCTGCGCTCTACAACAAACCCTAAAGTTCGGTGCAGATAGATTTTTGTTCGTCGAAAGAACTTTGTCTTTAAACTGCATGCTAAATCAATATTATCATTAATTTTATTGAAAAAAATTACATAGCTTATCTTAAGGTTCAGCTATATAATCGATCGAATGATCATAATTCGCATTAGGGCGAAACATTTATCATTACGCTGAATTTTCCGCCGTGAAGGAAGACAAACGCAAATATGACACCAAAGACACGTTTTATGAACGTCTAGAAAAAATATATCAAGATTTTTCCGGGATATTATATTGCATAAATAGGAGAGAAGATGTTCTTAAGCCGACAGTCAAAATATTCAGCCCGCCAATAATGGATTTAGATGGATTTTTTTTAAATTAATTAATTATTAATTAATTAATATTAATTAATAACAATTGATATTAACCAATTAATTAATAATAACAATTAATTATTAATTAATTAAATAATAATTAATAATTAATAATTAATAAATAATTAATTACTAATTAATTAATTAATAATTAATTATTATTAATTAATAATTAATTATTATTAATTAATTAATTAAAAATTAATTATTATTAATTAATTAATTAATGATTAAATGCGGTTTTCATACGCAAGTAAGTTTTTTTTTTGTAGTAGTTACCACTACTTTTACTGGCAAGAAATTACTATAACAGAGCATAGTCACAAAAATTTTACCAGTTTTTATGAATCCATTTAATTTATAATTTAATCCACATATATAGTATTTCTAAAAACAGTTATTGTGTAATTTCACATTTCCTGGAGTCATTTTTAATTTGCCTCCACTCCTCACTTTTTTTAGCTTCACCCTTTGCGAAAGGTGAAGACCCGTACTTATTCCCAAAGTTATGCTTTTCATTAGCGAACAATGAACTTGATCCAATTTCAATTTTCTATGTGAGTCAAAATGATCTTTCAAAATGTATATGTTCTGAAACAACGTTCAGAAGACACTCTTTGATATTTGACTTTACGTGCCTTTAGCTTTTCCATATGAACGTAATTGATAAATATTACAGTAAATTGTAAATATTTACCATTCATTGTATTACCTGTTCATTGAAGCTCAACAAATTTACCCAAGTTTCGTCCAGAAACTGTTCCAACGGTGGCATCCGCATATCCGTCACAACAGCAGTGAACAGTTTGTGCAAATGCCTAGGTTTATGTACAAATGCACAAATTTACTCTTAACAATTCACGACGCCACAAAATGTCCATCTAAATCCATTTTACAGCATTTTGATTGCATTCATCTGGGGAAGCAGGCGGTTGGAATAGATCTATAGCTCACATACTTATACTCGTATAATATAAAAGGATATATCGACATTTTCAAGTAACAGCCGTTCTACATTAAAACTCAAATGCTCACAAAAATAAACTTTATCGTCAATGACAATGACAGGATGCATGCATAGCTGACTGGTCTTCTTTGTCGGTCCAAATCACGAATATCCATCCTCCGGTGGAGTTTATGCACCACATTGTTATCATCACATTGAGTCACAGTCATATTTGGAAGCCATTTCGAATTTCGTATTCTGTAAACAAGTGTGCGTGACTGCTGACTGCATTTGTGTGCTGTGTTTGTACGGTCTAATAGCTTAAAATTGTCAAGCGTTTAGGAAATGTGAACAAATCACTTTGGCCAAAATGCTATTTTTATTATTCAAAACATTGACATGCAATGTAATGACAAAATATGCAATCATTTTGAAATCGTTTGCAATAGAGTGCACAAAATGAATATTGATTTGAAATGACGATTGAATGTTCATGGAATAATGATGACAACTCAAGGGATGGACGGACGTTTTGAACTTTAACTTAAAAGTAAATAATAGAATAAATACTCGTATGTGACCAAGTAGTAAATGTAAGATATTCAGTCATTGATTTGCAAACAATTTATTACTTACTTAAGTGACTGAATAGAAAAATGGGTTTATCCCCCAGACCCACTTTAAGTTTATTCATATAAAAAAAATGTGTTTTATCACATTACTAATTGGGCATTAGTTGTCTTAAAGTTTGTAGAGCACAAAAGCGTTTTCATTATGCTGGTTATGTTTTCAAGGTAGAAAACAATTAATGAACAACTTCTGTTGCTTGTTTAAAAAACAAAAATAGTTTTGACAGTACCAGAAGAATTTACATAATTTATTCAATTATTAGCTTAAAAAAGCATCCTTCGTTGTGAGAGGAAACTGTTATAATGAAAAAATCTTTTTGAAAATGGCTGCGGATCAACACCATTAAAATAAATATTTTCACGTGAAGGCATCTAATGCTAGGCTATACGTAGTAAAGAGTTATAAGCGTTAACCAAAATTATCGAATTTGAAATTATAAGAATGATTATGATTCACTGTGACACAGAAAAGCCTTTGATATCCAACTATTGCGAAATGATAGCGCCAACCTAAGACTACACCCTTTCTAAGAGAAAACTAAATTTCCCTGAAATCTACTTAACTTTATTTGATTTTATTTAAGTGTACACATATCGTAGTAATACTCGTACACATGTACGAAACGTTCTTGATTTATTTATTTTTTGTTTGTGATTAAACTTGATTTGATGTTTCCTCTTCTTATTTTTGTGCTTTTTTGCACGAAATACTCTTGTGAGATTTATTTGAAATGGATTTGAATTGTTGTTGAAAATCAATTTATTATTATGCTGTATTTGTAGAGCAATATTCAAAGTGATTTGTAGTACAAACCCGCTTTTCTTGCTGCTCTTATTGCCACATGTTGTTGAGTTGAGTTTCCTCTGGAAGCACGATGTAGATGGCTAGGATATTTTAACAAATAATTGCATTGAATTTTTGTGAGGATTGTCTTTCGTTTTTATGCAATGCATTTCCGTAACAGTTGTTTGACATCAGCAACAGAATGCCAACAGAATGTGCCCTACACATTTTGTTTATAGTTGAGTGGCTTTCTTTCATTGATTTGAAAGTTATTTATCAACAATAATGGGCCCGTTGCACAGATGAAGCAATAATGAGGGAATATTTATCAGTATTGAATTATGTCAATGAATAATTAACTATTATAAAGTCGTTATTTCTATCATCTAAAAATATATTTCGTCGAAAAACTACCACAAACTAACCATTAAAAAAGAACAAATTATAGAGATTGCCAATATTTCTTGTTTTGTCGCTGTCCTCTACACTGACGCGCAGTTTGAATGCGATCTGTAATTAGTTTACTTACAGTGCTCGATTTTGTCAGTTTATCTCAACATCAAACAAAGAATTTATATTAAATTTTTTATGGCAAACGGAATTTCGTATGCCGAATCGCCGAAAATATTGCAAACGGCTTTCGATGAACCGACCAATGAATCAAAAACGTTTATACGAGTACTAGAGGTGGAGACTTAAAAGATTATTAGCCGGTTTCTATGCGGCGTTTGAGAGGAACTCATTTCTGGAAACAAAACTCATTGATTTTGCACCACGATAATACACCATTCACAATGCTATCATTGTGAATGTATTTCTGACACTTTGCTTCAATTTTTTGAATTTTTCTACCGGTATGTGTGCGAAACTCTTTTCACAATCGTTGTAATAATATACATATATCGATCTTCGCATGTCCAACCGTCAGTTCGATTGTCTGTTGAGCTTAGACAAAGTTAGACAAGTTAGACCAACTGTAAGAGACCTCGAAACTTAGTGTGACGAATTGTAGGAGAAGCACAGAAAATCGAAGCGCTTGAATTTATTTTCTACGTACGTCGTATAATAGATAAGTACGCGTATGTCTATTCCAGTCGCCACCTAAGAAGTAAGAGACCGACCTGAATTTGAGGTTGGTTATTGGAAAAAAAATAGCAAAAACAAATCTATTTTTAATGGAAATATGATATACAGTATACGATAAGAGGACTTTCTTACATACCCACTAATCCGGCGATGAGTGGATACAACGTCCAACGTATAACAGGGACCGCAAGCAACAGTTGACGAAATTGACGAGGTAAAGAAAAATCCTGGCGATAAAACCACCGAATCTAGCTTTTTTCAACGATTTTATTTACCTATCAAAAACTATACATATATATACAGTTGCAGTCAAAATAATAGTAGTGGCTTTATAAAAATTTTGTTTTGCTTCGTAGCCTCGCTGTATTTACATTTCTTGCCTAGTTTTTTTTTTCATTTCATAGCTTAATGTAAACACCAAAAAAAAACATTCCAATGTTCTTGTTGCTTTTACAATGACTAAATTCAAAGAATAACAGGTTTTTGGCAGTCAAAATAATAGTAGTGCTGACAGAAGTCAACGAACATTGCAAGTAAACACATTCTTTTTTTTGCAAGCTTTGTATATTGAGTTTAAAAATAAATAATTTTTTTTAGAAGAAGTATAATTCTGATCCATAAGGTGTTAGGATTTGTTTTTAAATGGGGCGTGGCGTGCATTGTACACTAGAAAAACGATTGCTGATAAGGAAGCTGATTTCGGAGGGAAAATCTTATACAGAAGTGGAAAATATTATAGGTTGCTCACCGACAATGGTACGCAATGCAATAAAGTACACTCTCGTTAGTGAGACACGTGGGCGTCCGCCAGTATTATCAAAAAAAGTGTTTCGCGTATAGTAAGGTACTCAAAACAAAACTTCTTTGCTGCCGCTACGAAAATAAAAGACAAACTTTGTGTGGAAGCGAACGTGGAAACTATCCGCAGACGTCTTAGAGATGCAAGTTTGATAGCGCGAAGTCCAAGAAAAGTGCCACTGTTGACGAAAAAACATATTATAAAACGACTAAAATTTGCCAAGGAGCATCTAAATTGGACCCCTGAAAAATGGAGGAATATTTTGTGGACTGACGAGTCTAAAATTGTTCTTTATGGCGGGAAAGGCTCACCAGCCTACGTAAAACGGCCTCCTAATTCAGAATATAACCCTAAATTTACGCTGAAAACGGTTAAACATGGAGGATTTAGTGATATGATATTGGCATGCTTTTCATACATAGGTGTTGGACCCATATACTAGATCAAAGACATCATGGATCGCCATCTATACGTAAAAATATTACAAGAAGTGATGCAGCCATATGCTGCGGATGAGATGCCTTTGATATGGATCTTTCAGCAGGACAATACATAATAGCAGCAATACAATATATAATTCAGCAGTAATATACATTTAGCCCACGCATCAATTTATTTTAGTTTGTACTAACCATTAAATGAATATCACTACTATTATTTTGACCGGCTATATTTGAAAGAATTTGAATACTTTTATATTTTTGTAACTATCTTGAACTTTTTTTTCTTTTGTTTATTTCCTAGAATTTATAAAAGGAACTATGTTAAAAAAGTTAAACTTAAAAATTTACAAAATTATTTTGAAACCTTTTCTTTTTTTCTTTAAAATTTGCGCAATACCCACTACTATTATTTTGACTGCAGCTGTATGTTGACAGTTAGCAAAGGAGTTTCCAGTAGGAGCAGACAAATTTTGACAGTTAATTTCTCTGTCTTTGTTAATTTTCCTGTCTTTTTATTCTTCGATAAAGACTAAAAAGGGAAATCCCCATAGCAAGTTACAGCGTCAAGCAACACGCGCAGATAACAAAACTTTATTACCAAAGTGCGTGTTCTCTTACGGCAACGGTGATTGTGGTTATTCGTAACAGTTTATTTTGGTATTGAATAATAGGTCGTATTGATGCCACATGTATCGGCTGGTACATTGATGCCACATGCATACAGTCCACTTGAAGCTATTATAAATAACTTTAGATATGAAATCCTAAACAGTAGGGCATGATGGAAAAACCCCATAAACAATTCATACTCCGCTCTATGGCCTGCATGTGTGTGGCCGCTCTGTGTGGCATGCCACAAGGAACGTTAGTGATAATGCATATCAATACTTTTGTCCGTGTACTGTAAGATCCTATAGTTCGTAAGAATATTTTAGAATGTAATAAAGTTAGTTCTTGAAAGAAACTCAGCGCGTACGGACTTATTATTTAAAAATTAGTTGAGAAAGTTGCGTACAGCAACAAAAATAATTTTGCCAATCCCTATAGGAGCGCTTTTAAATGATCAATTCTCTGTACTTTTCTGACAGAATGTATATGTATTAGGTGCGCAACTAAGTTCCCGCTATTTGGTAATAGATGGCGTTAGCTGTAAGTGCTAGTCTATTCTGTCATAACCTAAACATCATAAGCCAAGCTTAGGCATATGGCAAACATACCGCTTCGACACAATAGTGATTTTCTTTTGACGTCATATTTTTTTGGTTATGTGAATACGAGCGTGTACGATTTTGTGCCAAATAATCGTCATATGCGGAAAGTATTGATTTTTTTCTTTCAATCGAAGAAAATGGCGGTTGAAGCTCATCGAGAGCTTCCGAACGTTTAAGGAGATGCAGCTTTAAGTGAAACAACGTGTCGAGATTGGTCCCGTCGCTTTAAAGACAGTGATTTTGATGTTGACGACCATTCGCTTGAAGGAAGACGAAAAACCTTCGAAGACACTGAATTGATAGCATTGCTCGATAACGTTCCGTGTCAAATGCAGGTAGAGCTTGCTTCAGTATTAGGAGTTACCCGCCCAGCCATTTCCAAGCGATTGCATGTGTTGGTATTAATTCAAAACCAAGGAACTTGAGTTCCTTATGAGTTGAAGCCAAGGGGCGTTGTGAGTCGTTTTCTCGCCTGTGAACAACTTGCTTCAGCGACAAAAAAAGAAACGTTTTCTTCATCGTAATGTAACGGATGATGAAGAATGGATTCATTACAGCAATTCAAAGAAAATAAGGTCATGAGGGTTGCTTGGTCATGCTTTTACGTCATCGTCGGCCGAATGTTCACGCTGCGAAGGTTATGCTCAGTATTTGGTCGGACCAGGTCAGTGTTATTTATTACGAAACTAAGCGAAACCATCACTGGAGATCGGTATCGACTTCAAATAATACGATTGAGCCGAGCTTTGCGTGAGGAATCCCCTTATACGCGGAGAGGCACGAAAAAGTGATTTTTCAGCATGACAACGCTCGGCCTCACGTGGCCATGGGGAAATATATTCTCCAGATATTGCGCTGTCCGATTATCACTTATTGCGTTCCATGGGACACTATCTGGCTGACCAGCAGTTCCATTCATATGACGACATCAAGGAATGGCTAGATTCGTGAATAGCCCCAAAATATGAACAGTTTTACCGTGACGGAATTCGAGCTTTGCCAGAAAGATTGGGAAAAGTAGTGGCTAGCGATGGACAATACTTTCAATGAATCATTTGTAAACGTGCTTTCATAATAAAATTGAATTTTTATAAAAAAAAAAAACAGCGAACGAGAACTTAGTTGCGCACCTAATAAAATCGAAAAATTTATTTTAAAAATTGGAGGTAGAGCAAAGACCGACAAACCGACAATATTCCAGGGAAGTTATGCCGCTGAATCATTTAAAGTATTTTGTTGTGAACCCCTGTTCTACATGATATTTTATACGAAATTGCTTCAGGTTTATCATTATGCCTTCGGTAGGGATCTTAGAATATCGTATTTATTGTCCAACACGCAACTGCAATTTCGGTACTCGATTTCTATTTGCGATTTATTTATTTTTCTCCCTTTTCCAAAATTCACATATGCAGAGGAGGATGTGTAAATATGTTCAAAATGCTACTGTTGTGTCTTTATATCCGCTTCCTTTTGGAAAAAAAAGTCAGATTCAATGATGTATGCAAAAATGTTGTTTTTGTCATTACAGACTTTGACTCTCTGCGCTTGAATGTACCAGTGTGTAAGAATATTTATTATTCGTAATATGTATGTAATACACGTAAATATATTTACAATCATGCATCCTCTATACTCATTCGTATTCCATTTTGTTTTATAAATCTATTTTGCATATTTCGCTGAACAAAAATGCTGTTGTTTATTTAGTGAATTCACCAAACAATAGTTGTCCTCGTCGTCGTCGTCGTCGTTTGTTTTCCATTTTTTTTTTTTTTTTGTTTTTTTTTTTTTTTTTTTTTTTGCTGCTTAAAAATATTTTCTTTATACTGTGAGTTTAATTGTCTTGATAGCCAATGGGAGCATCTAGTTAGGTGCTGAGGGAGTGATATTTTTAGTTATTATGAAAATTATATTTGTAGTGGATTGCGGGAGGATATAGAGTAGTGGGTAGAATTTTTTTGGTCTTGTGTTAGCTAGCAGTTGGTAATATTTATGGGAAATATTTCTCCAGTGTTTGTTAAACTTCACATTTTTGAAGTTTCATTTATCCTTTACTACGTTCTCCGTTAGCTTTATGTGCATAATCAGTAACGTAAATTACGTCTTGCATATGGTTGACAGTTTTTGTTAAAGAAAAAGTAGTTTAAACATATTTTATAATTTAAAATGTTAAGGAATTGAAATCAGTTTAATATTCTCAATATTTTGATAGAAATTTTCTCATGTGTTGACAGAGGATGATGGACGTGTTGATGATCATAGACGACTTGTTGTATAAAACTGGTCGAAATGAAGAGTTATATAAAACTGGTCGAAATGAAGAGTTATATAAAACTGGTCGAAATGAAGAGTTTGTGCTAATAACGTGAGAAGAGAGTTATGATGGGATCGGTAGACATCGATAAATATCTCTTCCAGCAGGCTTTCAGCAATCACAGCTTTTTCATTCTGACATCGTCGTCGTCGATAATTGGTGTCATTTTATTGGCGAGGGTGGTTCCGTCTTGACATATAGACGGTGCCAGCAGTTTGAAAAAAAAAATATTTTGGTAAAAAGTGGCAACCTTGCAAAACATAGTTTAAGTTTTAAGGCACCACATTGTTTAGTATTTTTATTTGAGCCATCAAAAGTGAACGCTCTCAGTGAATTTGTAAACATGGAAAAAATGGCTCACCGTTATGTAATTCAATATTTCCATTTGAAAGATATTGACGTATAGACAATGGCAGCGGTTTAAAAAAAATTATTTTAGTGAAAAGTGGCAACCTTATAAAACATACGTTTTAAGTTTCAAGGCTCCACGTTGTTTAGTATTTGTATTTGAGCCATCAAAAGTAAACGATCTCAGTGAATTTGTAAACATGACAAAAATTGCTCACCGTTATTTAATTCAATATTTCCATTTGAAAGATCTCCACTCAATATTAAAGCCGTACTATATGTATATTCTAATCTGTGGGTCTGCTCCTTCATTTATAACTGTAAAATATTGGCTAGCAAAGTCTAAACAACCTCGTACGAGCTGCCAAGATGAACACCGTAGTGGTCGACTAATTAAAGTGTCCACGCCAAACACGGTTAAGAAAATCCACAAAATGCTATTCGATGATCTCGGCTAAAGGTGCGTGAACTAGCTGAACTAACAGGGATTTCAAAAAGTACTGTACATCTTATATTGACCGAAAATTTGAAGATGAAAAGCTGTACGCAAGATGGGTGCCGCGCTTGCTTTCGATAGAGCAACAACAGCGTCGTACAGATGTTTCAGTAGAATGTTTGAAGATATTTCACCGCAGTAAAGCCGAATTTTTGCTTCGATTTATAATCATGGATAAGACGTGGGTTCACCACTTCACATCTGAGACAAAGGAACAGCCAAAGCAGTGGACTGGAATGAAAGAATCGTGTCCAAAGAAGGCGAAGACGACTCCATCTGCAGGCGAGGCCATGGCGTCTATTTTTTGGGGTGCGCATGAGATTATGAGATTATTGTGGCATTTATATAATGAAATTATGAAAAATACCGCATTTGGAGAAGAAGAAATTATTGTTTCATCAAGACAATGCTCCAGTTCACACATCAACTATTTCCGATGGCCAAAATGAATGGATTATAGTTAGAATTTCTTCATCACGCAACTTATTCGCCAGGTTTAACTCCCTCGGACTATTTTCTATTTCCAAACTTGAAAAAATGGATCGGTGGTGAAAGATTTGCCAACAACGAAAAAGTGCAGTCTGCGGTTGATGGCTATTTCAAGGAGTTTGACAGTTCTCACTAAAAGCACGGTATAGAAGCTATTGAATATCGCTTGAAAAAGTGTATCAAGCTAAAAGAAGATTATGTTGGAAAATAAAGAAATTTTCCCCAATTTTTTTTTTTGTATCTACTTTTTTAGATCGGCTAGTTTTGGGACCACTCTCGGAGATTTTCCATCATAGAGCTTTAGCATTTTGATCGCCTTATTTCTAAAGACAGCACATCAGTCAGTAAGCCCCGGATTTAATTCATAGACGTCGACTCTAAAATCTATATTCGCTCTTACGACACTTGGCGTCATCAACATCGTCGTCAATCTTGAGTCAATCCCACCTCAACTCATCTACAATACCAATTTGGTATTCCATAACAATTTTAAGATGACGTTGACCGCTTAACGATAATTTTTATAAAGTACAATAAACATATCTAATATTTTCGTCAGTTGATTTACATTTTTTATAAAACAATTTGTTTTTCAAAAATTAATAAATATATTAAAATAAGCTGTTGTCTCTTCCCGATTATAATTCTGATTCGATTAGTATCAGCATCGACGATAGGAAAACCGAAAAAAATTTAACTCAACATTAAAAACACTGACAACAAAATCAGATTCAATTCAAAGCAACGTCGTCGCCAAATTTTCTTATAGAATATAAAAAATATGTTAATAGTCGCCGGTAGATGTCAGTACAAACAATAGGAAAACCGATTAACAGACGAAAAAACGGCGTCGTCTGGAGTTGACGAATAGAATATAGACGATTCTATTTAGGAAACCCCCCTTACGATCAAAATTTCGTGGCATTTCCACCATTTATATTCGAATTAGGGTGCTTTAGGTGACGATACGTATTGTAACGTCTGTTCTTCGTCGAAAGCATTCATTTTCCGATAATTAGCTGAATTTAAACTAGGTTGTATGGTAACTAATAATGCTGAAGGCAGTGAACGTCCAAAAGAGTTGGTTACATGAGAAATCGTAAGAAAATCTTCAAAATTATTGTCGTCAATTCAAAAGCGAAATGGTAGCCAACATTAAAAAGATATCAAAAGGCATTGGCATTCACCACATTTCATGAGAATTTGGTCATGAGATATCAGTTTTTCAAATGGGTAATGCGTTTGTTAACGGTAAAACAAATACACCAAATTGTTAATGATTCATAAAGCTTTTTGTTTATGCGAAATATTAGTGATTTTTTCATGCGGCATGCGATTACATTTCCGAATCGAGTAGGTTGAAACGGTACTGGAAACGGTACAGAGCGACTAAAGCATAACAATCTGCCCCTAAAGTTATGACCCCTGTATTTTAGGGATGTACGTGGTATTCAACACATTGATTGCTTCGAAGAAGCCAAAACGGTAAGTAACGAATATTACCTGGTATATTCCGTTGGGTTGAAGGACGAGGAAATAAATGTCTATATATGGAGGAAAAAAAGGCATCTTCCACCAAGGCAATGCATACTTTCAAAAGCCAATGGTTACAGTAGCAAAATTGTATGATTTAAATTACTATTAAATCAATTACTATCCCACCCACGGTATTCTCAAGAATACCCAGCATTAAGTGCTCAAAAACACTTGAAATGTTGACAGTGGCATACGGTGAGAGTACTCTGAGCCAAAAAAATTTTTACAAGTGGTACAATCTTTTATCAGAAGGTCGAGAAGATGTGAACGACGCCGCCCGCTTTGGACGCCCCAGCACATCAACAGCCGATGAAAATGTTGAGAAAGTGGAGAAAATTGTTACGGAGAATTGTCGAATTACAATTGCAGAAGCTGCTGAGGATGTCGGCATATTTCCTTTTCGGAAATTGTAGGCATGAAGCGTGTGGCAGCGAAGTTCGTTCCAAAATTGCTGAATTTTTACCAAAAACAACGTCGCATGAGCATCGCTCAGGAATTTTTGAATGACGTAAACGATGATCCAGATTTGCTTAAAAAGGTCATATCATAACTGGTGACGAATCATGGGTATATGGTTATAACATCGAAACCAAAGCCCAATCGTCCTAATAGAAGAGTCCAGGAGAGCCAAGACCAAAACAACACGCCGTTCGATTAAATGTTCGATAACCATGGCATAATGCCTCAGGAGTTGTTACCGCAAGGTCGTACGGTAAATGAGGAGTATTACATTGAAGTTATGCGCCGTTTGCGTGAGGCAACACGAAAAAAACGCCCCGAATTGTGGAAAAAAATTCATGGTTTTTGCATCATTATAATGCACCTGCTCACTCATTTTTGCTTGTGAGAGATTATTTGGCCAAAAACAACACCGTTATCATGCCTAAGCCACCATATTCACCAGATTTGGCCCCCTGCGACTTTTTCCTGTTTCCAAGACTGAAGATACCCATGAAAGGACGGCGATAAGAAACGAATCGCTGAGAAAGCTAGAGGACGTACCAAAAAGTGCATATCAGAACTGCTTCGAGGATTGGAAAAAAAAACGCTGGTAGTGTATTATATCTGAGGGGGACTACTTTTAAGAAGATAAAATAGAAATTGATGAATAAATAAATATTTTTTGAGAAAAATTAAAATTCACATGATTTTTTGAACACACCTTGTATTTGTATGATCTTGACAAATCATATACTCGTACAAAGGCATCGAAATGTCACAGGGTTTTCTTCGGTAAAAAGCACCAATCATAAAAATAAATACAGGGTTGCCCATATTCGACGGACCCATCTGGCAAC
>JAHXMU010026166.1:1191575-1202172 GCA_019455685.1 Philornis downsi
ATGCCAATAAGCCAAGAACCATCCAACAACTTAAGTCCAATATCCGAGAAGGAATTGGGGCGCTGGGAAATGAAATTCTAAGAGAAGTTATGGGAAATGCGTTTTAAAGAGCACTTTAGATAGAAGCAAACAATGGGCATCATTTAAAAGATACTATCTTTAGAACATAAAGTGAACATATTTCCAAACCATATTCTAAATTTTAATAAATCCCAACATTAAATAAAAGCAGAAAGAAAAAGGTTATACATTGAACAAATCTTAACGTTACTTATGCGCCACCCTTTACTTGCATAAGTGATAGCGAGGAATTTACTGCCGTTATCTTTGTTGGATACCCCTTAAAAAAAACACACAGACATACTGATAGTATTGACTTTCGGTTTGAAAACGGCAATATGTTACTACAGTATTCTCCGCAAAAGTATGTTTGCTGGTGAATGTGGACAAAACCAAGTTATTTGTTTCAATCCATCTTATTTTTTAGCAAGTGCTATCCTTCTAAAGATCACCTGTAAAATTTCATGAACATTTGTCCTTGTGTTTCTATTTTACAGATGACGATATGACATCAATCACATCAGTGTGTATAAGGAGCAAAACCTTAGAAGAAACGAAGGATAAACTTGATAAGTATTATGACAAGTCTGTTCCTTCAGATATTATGATTAACAAATAGATGCAACATTTTCACATAGGCCGTAGGAGCACAAATGAAGCACCATGTCCAAGAAGAACGTCAGATATGATTACGCTTGAAATTATCAAAAAAAAAATCGAACTTCTCGTGATCCGTGTTCGAAAATTGAATGTGCATGGGATAAATAATTTCATAAAGACCTTATAAGAACTTATGTTGACTTTTTTATGCCACTAGCTGAATATGCAAAAGCTCTGCGCTCAGCAGTTACCTCGACTGTTGACTGAACCCGAAGAAGCTTAAATGAACCATTGCTTCCCATCAAAATTTTGGTATTATGCGAAGTAATAAAAGAGATTTAGTAGCCGATTCATGTGGTAAAAACTTGAAAACATCACGACAGACTTAAAAACATTGGGTTATTAAGGATGGAAATCCAAAGAACCATTCAAAATGACAACAATTGAACTATGAAATCCTTGCTCACCCTTAGTATAGTCTAGATATGGGCCCATGCGACTATAATCTCATCCCGAATCTCAAAACAGTGCTCGCAGGAAATCACTTTTGCTCGAATAATGAGATGATTTCTGCAATAGAGGCCAATAAGCCAAGAACCATCCAACAACTTGAGGCCAATATCCGAGAAGAAATTGGGGCGCTGGGAAATGAAATTCTAAGAGAAGTTATGGGAAATGCGTTTTAAAGAGCACGTCAGATAGAAGCAAACAATGGGCATCATTTAAAAGATACTATCTTTAGAACATAAAGTGAACATATTTCCAAACTATATTCTAAATTTTAATAAATCCCAACATTAAATAAAAGCAGAAAGAAAAAGGTTATACATTGAACAAATCTTAACGTTACTTATGCGCCACCCTTTACTTGCATAAGTGATAGCGAGAAATTTACTGCCGTTATCTTTGTTGGATACCCCTTTAAAAAAACACACAGACATACTGATAATAGTGACTTCAGGTTTGAAAACGGCAATATGTTACTACAGTCTTCTCCGCAAAAGTATGTTTGCTGGTGAATGTGGACAAAACCAAGTTATTTGTTTCAATCCATCTTATTTTTTAGCAAGTGCTATCCTTCTAAAGATCACCTGTAAAATTTCATGAACATTTGTCCTTGTGTTTCTATTTTACAGAAGACGATATGACATCAATCACATCAGTGTGTATAAGGAGCAAAACCTTAGAAGAAACGAAGGAGAAACTTGATAAGTATTATGGCAAGTCTGTTCCTTCAGATATTATGATTAACAAATAGATGCAACAATTTCATATGGGCCGTAGGAGCACAAATGAAGCAACATGTCCGAGAAAACCGTCAGATATGATTACGCTTGAAAGTATCAAAAAAAAGTCGAACTTCTCGTGATCCGTGATCGAAAATTGAATGTGCATGGGATAAAAATTTCATAAAGACCTTATAAGAACGTATGTTCAATATTTTATGCCACTAGCTGAATATGCAAAAGCTCGACTATTAACTGAACCGGAAGAAGATTAAATGAACCATTGCTTCTTATCAAAATTTTGGTATTATTCGAAGTAATAAAATAGATTTAGTAGCCGATTCATGTGGTCAAAACTTAAAACCATCACTGCAGAGGTAGAGGCGTTTTTCAAGCAATTCGACTTCAACTTCTACAAAAAAGGGAATCGAATTTGTGTAGAGCCATTATAATTGATGAATTGAACTAAAAAGCGACAGTGTTAAAGATAATTTTCAAAAAAAAAAATTTATTGCAAATTCTTTTAAACCGAAATAGGTGAATATGAGAATTTTTCCTATAGCAAATTTTTTCACACCGAAAAACTTGTTCTATATAGAACTTGAGCCTCATCTGATTTAGAGCAAATACTGAAGCCATTACGACCTATACTTGGTAGGAGAGAGATTAAGGATGCAAAAAGATGTTAACAGATATCGAGGTGGCCAATGCCTTACAAGGAAAGCTAAGAGGGTGTTTAAATGAATGTTTAAAGTATGTTATTGTGGACCAATTCTTCGACGATTTATAACTGAAATAAAACGGCAGTGATGTATTGAAAGTTATCTGTTGTATGACTTCTATATAAGAAACTCCAAACAAAAAAGCACATCTGTTCCTTCCTTCAATTCTTATCAAATATTTGTTTGTCTTATTAATACATATATATTTCCATTAAATGTTTTACAACGAGAGAACGACAACACGATACGATGTTCTTAATCTCATTCAACACAACATTCGATCACCCTACACCCTAACGTGACTCGTTTGCTTTTGTGTCTTATCTTTATTGTAATATTCGGAATGACACTTTATTAAATAGGATAAAGGAATGATTAAGTTGAATACCTTTACACTGCTTCCTCTGATACTTTGTCCCCCATGACAAACAGTTTGTTTCTTTATTGCGACCCATCACTTAAAGGACTTACAAAATCATCTATTCATTGAGTCAAGTGCGTGGCATTTCCAAGTTATTTAGAATATGTTTAACAATTCCCTTAACATAGAATCCCTCAGCACTGGGATTAGAAGATGCCAAAGGGTAGCTGCAATAATGATACCGCATTCTCTGTGACAGTCCTGGAAAATGGTGAGATCTGGTTGTTTCTCAGGATTTCCTTTTATTATTTTTATTTAAAATGTCGATTTTACTTTGCTACCTTTCCGTTCAATATCATTAATGTGGGAGTTGTTTTTGCACTTTTCCGTACACCTTTGATCCCATATCCTGCTGCTAACCAAAGTCATTGAAAATCAATTTGGCGGAAAACGCCTCTCCACTCTGAGCTTGAATTGAGATGAAATTCTGTGCTATTCTATAGCATCAACTATGCTAATTCTACACGAGTTCTTCCCCTTTTTTTTTTTGGGCAATGTAAAATGGATATTAGCTTTAACCTGCAATTGATTTTTAACGTTTTCATTGAAATTTAAATATTTTCAAAAGACTTGGGCACTTAGGCTCGGGTATAGATTTGATGCTACTTCGGAAAAAGGGAAGAACATTTAGTCTTCTATTTTTTGTAATTAATTGAAAACTTTTATTGTGCCGAAAAATATTAGTACTAAAACTACTGCTATTGTAGTTATTACGAGAAACTAATGAAATAGCGCTGGTGAAGTTGGAATACAACCAACGTAACGTTGAATTATAAATGAAATAAACTGGATTTGTTTAATGTCATTACAATGACTTTTGGTTTTATAATATTATTTCCATAGAACCGATAGCACAATCACAAATTGCTAGAATAAATTCTCAAACATTAGAGCGGGTTATTTGGAAAAAAAATTTAGCCCTTTTGAATGTGCAATTTTAAAACCAAAATTGTGAATTCAATTGCGTGAAGTTGAAAAAGTTGCAGAAAGCTATTGAATGACCAGAAGTTGGCATATTTGATATAAATATTAACAATTGGTTGATGAACAATAGTTCAGAAATTCAAATTCAACTGGCAAAGTTTCAATTGACAGCACATCACAGCTAAGTATTATCTTATTACACCTGACATTCCTTTAGTATTTTATGCGCGTTGTAGGAAGTTTGATTAATACTCGTACATGAAGAATCTTATTTGAATGATAATGATTTAAAGCGTCTGAACTTCGAAAGGCAATGAATTTCCATTACTTATTGTTAGTATCAACCAATTGTTTCACTTTTAGTAAATGGAAGAGGTATTAAAAATGCTTATTAGGGGAGTTGATGTAGTTTTCAAAAGATTTTCCAAATAGTGTGGACCGATGTTCAAATGAAATGTGGACTGTGTGTGAGATGTTAACGAAATACTTTTTGTATTTAAAAGGCTAATGTATGCCGCTATGCATGGAATACGTGGTGCGTTCAAAAAATAAGGTGAATTTTAATTTTTCTCAAAAAATATTTATTTATTCATCAATTTCTACTTTGTCTCCCTCAAAGTAGTCCCCCTCAGATATAATACGCTTGCACCAGCGTTTTTTTTTTCCAATCCTCGAAGCAGTTCTGATATGCAATTTTTGGTATATCCTTGAGCTCTCTCAACGATTCGGTTTTTTTCCTCAATCGTCGCAAAACGCCGTCCTTTCATGGGTCTCTTCATGATGCAAAAGCCATGAATTTTTTTCTACAATTCCGGTTGTTTTTTTCGAAAATCGAATGTACGTAGCCCGGAAAATTTTAAAATTCACCTTATTTTTTGAACACACATCATGTGCAGCAATTTAGTTTATTAACATATCTATTCGTCAGAAAATGCGCCTTATCGTTAAAGATGATATTTCCACCAAAATTTGGTTCATTTTCCAAATGCTCTAAACACAACCAGGGAACAAACATCGTTATTACATTTGAGCACTTGAATCAGTTAGAACGTAGGCAATTATATAGTTTCAAACTGCATCAACTTTCACTTTCCAAGTTACAATTTGTCTTCTTATAATTATTAACTCTTCTACAAAAACTAAACTTCATATTAGCATTAATATTCTTCTACATTTATACCAGTACTTTGCAGTCACAGTGAATCGAATAAAATCTAAAAGCGTTATAGCGAATTATGTCAACTCTTTCGTATTTTATAGAAAACATCGGAAGTAATGTGGCGATTTTGACCACATTCAAACCCAGATCGTTACGACTTGGAAAATTATTACTATTAGCAAATTCACATTAGAATCGATAAAGGTCTATTTTTAAAACTTCCTCCATATAATGTCATATCGAGAATAATACTTAAAATTTGATAATGTGTATGAAAAATATATTTCTATGTACTTACTGCCGTCACTATGAGCTACACCTTCGCGTAACAAAAAGTAGCGCAATCCTTCCATGGTATACATTTCAGATGCTTCAACAGGATCGACAACATTATTCTTACTTTTCGACATTTTTTGACCATCAACAGTCCAGTGGGAATGAACAAAAAGCTGTTTAGGTGGTTCTAAACCTAGAATGGAAGACAAGAAAATTTATGTTACTATTTATATAATCGAAATAATAATATAATTGGAAATAATATAATTGAAATAATATAATTGAAAAAACAAACTATTTAATTTAATTCAATTTATTCAGGATTGTAATTTTAAGGCCGATTTGATTAAATTACAATATTACAACGTATCTTCTTCAAAATTCAATAACAAATGCATTATACAACTTTACAATACCAATGTTATAAAAAAGTTTATGTATCTTAATACCAGAAAAATATGATTGACAATATGACGATCTACGTCACTTATTTTTCACTATATATGTTTTTCGTCCTAAAATACGGAAGTAGTTGGGAGTTGGGAGTAGTTTTAGACAACAAACTAAGTTTTAACTATCATGTGGATAATGTAGTCCGACGTTTAAATTATTATCTGCGAAGTTTTTATAATACTGATTTAGTGTTGCTCAGACCGCTTAAGGATAAATTGGTTCATGCTTGTATCATGCCTAATATTCTATATTGTTTAGAATTGTATAGTGGCACTAATAAACAAAATATAAGGAAAGTTCAGATGGCGTTTAATAGAGTTATGAGATATTTATATTCACTGAGGCGTCTTGTTCATATAACACCGTATGTTAAGCGTTTCTTGAGTTGTAGTTTTAAAAATTATATAGATTTTAGGTCTTTGCTGTTATTTTATAAAGTTGTTTGATTGTGTAGTCGTCAATTTCTTTTTAATTCTTATTCCTAAAATAACCACACTCATGGGTCGTGCTTCTGTAGTAAGAGTAGCTCGAATTTACAATTTACTACCAAGCCATTTAAAAAGTTTTAAATTATTTCCTGATTCTTACAAAAGGCACATTCTACAACACTTTCAGACTTTACTGTAAAATTTTGTTTTCAATTAAACTGTGGGCAGCATTTATTACATACCGATTATCTTATATTTCAAGATTATATTCCGATTAACTTTTAACTTTTGAATTAGACTTTTTTTCATACTTTTTTTTTCTTTAATGATCATAATTTCATATTAATTTTTATAAATTTTATATTTAATTTTTATTACATGTTTTTTTTTAACTCATTATATTGAGCAGATTCAATCTAATAGATGAATTGTTGCATATTGTAATTTACTTATAATTGGCCGGAAGGCTTTAAATTACAAGCCTGAAATAAATAAATAATATGGATTGTTTTCTTTGATTATTATGATGAAGTCTACTTGGAATTCTTGCTAGATCAGAAATATTAATATTAGCTGTTCGTTATGCGGCACTTGAGAGAGCAAATTTGTGGAAAAAGGTCAAATTTTGTATATTTTGCACAACTATAATATACCATCCCGCAAAACTTCCATCGTAAATGAATGTCTGGCCATGAACTCAATAGATATCATCGATAACTCAAATCCGAAACTCAAATTACCATTTCGAAGCATTCGTTTTCAGAACTGAGGTCTTATTCTCCAAGTGCGTTTGAAAAATGTTATGATGATGGAATTCTTCGTTGCCAAAAATGTGTGAAAGGGCATACTTTGAAGGCCATAGGATAAATTTGGATGAAAAATATATATTTTTTATATTATTAAACAATTCCAGGTGCCTTTTTTACAACATGTCATACCAATTTCTACCTTTATCGAATTGGGTTGTTCGGCAAGTTCATTCGGTTTTTAAAAGAAATTTATTTACAAATTTGTATGCAAGAAAACAATTATTTTAATCTATTATATAATCTGCTTCTTTTGTAATACCTTCTTCCCACTTCCCTTAGAGCTTTTTCAATCCCTCTCTCATAAAACTCGCGTGGCTCTTGTGGAAAAAAAAACGTTCAATTCGATTTTTCTCTTCCTCGCCATTATGGTAATGTAAATCCTGCAAGTAGTTGCTCAGACTGCCAAATAGTTGATAGTCGAACGGGGCGGGGTTTGGGGAGTACGGTTGGTGAGGTAAAACTTCCCGCACAAAGTCTGGCAGTTCCCGACGGGCCCGCAAGGCAGTGTGACGCCTCGGAGAGAAACTGAGCTAAACGTACATCGAGATTGCTCACAAATTCGAGCACTTTTATATATCCGTGAACGGTTGAGACTAATTTTTTGATTATTTCAGCTATTTCTCTAACGGTTGCACGGTCATTAACAATACTTAAATCTCTCACCTCCTTATAAACAATTTCCTTTCGTTGTCCTGATCTGAGAGCGTCCGTTACGGAGAAGTCGCCCGTAGAAAAACGTTTAAACCATTTCGGGCAAGTTCTTTCATTTTGCCATTTTTCGTCATAAACAGACTTTACTTTTCGGCTAACTTCAGCAGTCGTTTTTGCTTTTCGGAAATATTACTGCGTAATATGCCTAAAACGATCTTTTTAGCTCATTTTTCAACTTTTTAAAGCTTTTTTTTAAAGGCTGTAACATTCACGACTAGAGCGAGAATACAAGTAAACAGTTTAGAGAAGGGTTAGGAGGAAGTTATGATAGTGTTTCAAGAAACTCTACGCCATGAGAATTGACGTATGACGTATATGACTAACGAATTAACCAAACTTTCCGAACAAGCCGATACATTATAACAAACTATCTTATAAGCAAATTTTTTCTTATTGCTAGGTTTACATCGCCAAAACAAAATATACATATGTACAACATAGTCGATGTGGTTATATTTACCTGCAGCTATTAAAAACGCCGGCCAATAAATACCATGGAATTTCAAAATATCCTTCCCAATAACTTGCACTTTCGGCGGCCACCAAGACGCAAACTGAGGTAAAAAAAAAACTGATTAGAGAACTTCAGAACGCCATAGAAATAAATACCAGCATTTACCTTAGGATCTGGATAGCCTGCCGACGTCAAATAGTTCACCAGTGCATCCAGCCAAACATAAACCGACTGCGATGGATCGTCGGGTACGGGAATGGCCCAATGAACTCGTTGCGAGGGCCGTGAAACCGATACATCCGGCAAAGGTTCCGACAACATATCGAATAAAATCTTTTCAAACTTTAGCGGTTTAACACGATCACCCTGTTTCAACCAATATAATATATCGTCTTGTAATTTGGACAAACGAAACATGTAGTTTTGCTCTTCTGTCCATTCCACTGGATGACCCGACTCCAAGGAAAATCGCTGATCCGTGGTCTCATCTAAACGCATTTGGGAATCCGTAAGAAATGTTTCATCTGAGACACAATACCACCCTTGGTAATTGGCAGAGTAGATGTGACCCCTGTGGCGAAGTGAGCGCCAAAAGTGAGCCACAGCTGTTTTGTGCCGCTCCTCTGTGGTGCGTATGAAATCATCATTTCTTATGGCAGCTTGTTGGAACACAGTGCGATATCGCTCGGATATATCCTGACAATATTTGTCGACTGGGATGTCGTGTGAAGCGGCAGCCTGTTGAATTTTGGTGCCGTGTTCGTCAGTGCCTGTGCACAAACGGACAGAGTCAACAGCCTCAGGTTGCCTTAATTTCTGATAGCGACAAATTGCGTCGGCTATAACCGCCGAATACAAATGGCCAATGTGAGGAGCTGCAAAAGGCAAAAGAATTGATTACCAATAAGAATTTACAAACTAACAGTAATGTTTCTTGAACCGCACCTGCATTAACGTAAAATATCGGTGTTGTAACATAGAATGTTGAAGTTATGTTGGAGCACAGCCTTCGCAAATTTTGCACTTTAGGTATCAACATATTTCACACAATAAATTTGGCATCTATTATTTATAAATTAGTGTCAATCTAAACAATAATTACGAAACCAGCCGCGAAAACACAAAAGACATCAACATCGAACAAGCCGGCACTAATTAGAACACCAGCTGTTTATTATTACACGGTATTGCCAGTTGGAATATTTCGTTAAAAAAAATTGCAAATGTAAGCAACATTAAGCAACGGAAATTTGGTGTCATGCGTTTAGGCACAACTCTGTGGTTTATGGCGATGCTAATATCATGATTGAGGCTGCAACAAAAAAATTAATAGTTGATGTGACTATATCTTAGATGGTATAGCTTTAACTAGCACATAGTTAATGCGAATTATTTGAGATTAACCAATTATGTTTAATTCCCAGCGTAGTTGATTTTGACGACCCCATGACAACTGGCAAAACAACCATTTGGTGGTAATTAACGACCATCCATTCTGTCATCAATGCATATTGATATTGTCATTTAGTATTGTAAATATATTCGTGTATTTTATTACATATTGTTACTGTTAAAGAAAACACTAAGCATTCGTCTATTATTTGTATTTACTAAAAAATATAATCTTTTTTATCTTCAGAGACATTAGAGGGTCATCCAAAGAGCGACTTATCAAAAAGGAAATAAACTAAACATTTGCCCCACTTCTATATTGAAAGTAAAACATTTATAGGTTAAACAATAGTCTTGGGAAATAATATTTCTAATGGAAAGAGCGTCCAAGCCATGCAAATTTTGACCATATGCACAAAATTTTTTTTTTTTTTTCTAAAATACATTTTGAGAGATATTTGTTAAGACAAAGGTTTCGCGTAAGTGTATTTCATATAGTAAAGTGTACTTGAACGTAAAGTTTAAAGGCAAGTATCGTGAATCAAACGTATCTTATATAAGAGTATCATGGAAGACAACTTTTATATAGAAATAGACATGGAAGATAGCTTTCATATAGAAAGGGGCATGGATAGCGCTTTGCATGTATAAAAGGAGCATAAAAGACACTTTGGATAGAGACAAATGTCATTTTCATATAGAAAAAGTATTATGAAGGCACTTTCAATATAGAAAAAGTATCATTGGAATACTATCTTCACATGGAAGACACTTCTCATATACAGAAAAGTCATTTTGAAAAGTGTCGAGGAAAACACTTTTTATTTAGAAAGGTGTGAGGGTGCCGCAGAAAACTCATTTCGTATAGAAAAGTGTCGTGGAAGACGCTTTTCGTATAGAAAAGTGTCGTGGAAGACGCTTTTCGTATAGAAAAGTGTCGTGGAAAACGCTTTTCGTATAGA
>JAHXMU010026166.1:1202182-1354397 GCA_019455685.1 Philornis downsi
GGAAAACGCTTTTCGTATAGAAAAGTGTCGTGGAAAACGCTTTTCGTGCAGAAAAGTGTCATGGAAAACGCTTCTCGTATAGAAAAGTTTCGTGGCAGACGCTTTCCGTATAGAAAAGTGTCGTAGAAGTCACTTTCCATACGGACAAATTTCATGGAGTACACTTTTTGTACAGAAAAGTTTCATAAAATATACTTTTATACTATCATGGAAGACACTTACACGGAAAAGTGTCTTTGCACTCATATGAAAAAATGTTCACGTTCCATTTAGAAGTGTCGTCAAAGACATTTTCCATTTGGGGAAGTGTTATGGAAGACATTTTTCTTATAGAAAAACGTCATTGAAGACACTTTTCGTATAGAAAAGTGTCACAGAAGACACTTTTAGTATTGAAAGCGTCGTGAAAGACAATTTTCGTACGGAAAAATGACATGGAAGACACATTTCGTGTAGAAAATCAACATGAAAGATACTTTTCGTATAGAAAATACACTTTTCGTCACTTTTCATTTCATATAGAAACCTTTCTTATAAAAATGGGACACTTGCGAAAGACACTTTTGACTCAGAGAACTGTTATGGAAGACAATTTTCAACATAAAAAAGTGCTGTGGAAGAAATTTTTCATATGGAGAACTGTTATAGAACATCCTTTTCATATAAAAAAAAGTGTCATGAAAGAGACTTTCTGTATAAAAATGAGCCATGAAAGACACTTGTTGTATTAAAAAGTGTTATAGGAGACATTTTTCATAAAGAAAAATGAAAGATACTTTACTATCACGTGTAAATAATCCAGGGAACGGTTAACGTTTTTTGAAATTCATGTTGACATTTTTTAGCTCTCGTTTTTTATTGATTTTATAATGTGAACCTAGCTTCAATGTCATGCATGTGTTGGACGTCGTGTTTGTCAAGCAAATTCACAGTGTACTGTTTAATGGCGCCAAAAATGTTTAACCAGCAAACAGCTGATGTTTTTAGCGTCCAATTTGTTTGGAGGGTGGTGGTAGAATCTAATGTGAAATTGCTACCAACGAAATTCCATCAGTTTGTTCGGTTTAAATATTGATTTGATACGCTGCTGAGATTGTGTTGCGTTAGGTGTGGATATCATTTCTTTATGATTTAGTCTTGATTTGTAAGTTCTCCGACTTGAGTAATGCTACATTGCTAACAGTCTTCCCTTTCGTATTCTCAAGATATCCAGCATGCCGGTAGCAAATTGTGGCTTTGAAGACCATCCCCTTAGGCATGGGGTGTATGTGGACAGAAAGTACCTGTCTTTTATCCTCAAAACTCACCCACATTTTGATCTCGCCAACCAGGTATGTTTGGTTTGTAGAAATTCTATGGAGGCTATGTACCACCATAAGAAACAAAGAGCTCGAGAATTGCGTCAATCACGCATTGCGGAGGTATCATCTGTCTCCTCCTTGTCACAGCCAAACTCTATGGATTCCTTCGATAGTTTAGTACAGAAAACTCCAATGCATAAGAAAACAGGAAAGGACAAATCGGCAAATAGTTCCGTCTCGATAGAATCTAGAATTACAAAAAGTCAACAATTGCCCATTTTGGCGAACATTGGAAGCTCTTCATCATCGAGTAGCCAATCGCTTAATGAAAGTACGGTGAATTCTGCAAGAAAAAAACAACAGGCGACGTCAGCTGTACTGCAAGAAAGTCGCCGGGAAATGTCCACATCTTTGGCGTCATCATCAGCAGGACAAAATTCACAGCCGGGAGCAGTTGAAATAGAGATACAAGATGTGGATAATGTTGTTAAAATATCAACGCCAGCGATAGGCAGACAACACATTACAAGATCATCGTTAAGATGCAATAACGTGCCATCTCCAACCATATATGATGACGAAAATGAAGATGTTCAATACTTTAGGCAAACCCTCAGAGCGCGTCTTTCTCAGGAGCCATCAACAAGCGCTGCAGCGCAAGCCAGCATTCGATCATTAAAAAGGCGACGAATTGATGAATACTTTGGGAACGTTCCAAAAAAAGCTACCAGTACAGGCACCAGAAAATCATCAACAACTCTTACTAATAGTAAAAGAGCTGAGAATATTAGTAACGAACCAGCGGCAGAAGGCGGGACCCCAAAAAATGCTACTAGTGCACGCACCAAAAGATCACCAAGAACTCTTACTAATAGTAATAGAACTGAGAATATTAGCAACGAACCAGTGGCAGAAGGCAGGACCCAAACAAATGCTACTACTGCAGGCGCCAGAAGATCAACAACAACTACTGAATCATCAGCTAATACGATATTAGCGATTCCTCCAACGACCAAGAGCGGACGCCCACATATTAATGCGGATAGTAAAGGCGATTCTAGTACTAATAATGTTAATGATGAACTAGTAGCAGGACCTAGAATATTACAAGGAGACAGTGGCGATGATGAAAGCAGCTCTGATGACGATGAGCCACGAATGAGTCTAAATTTTTACAATGATAACGTGCGGTGTCCGCAGTATCAGCCAATACCTCGACGGCGAAAAGTTATCCATTCCGATCCAAGGATAATGGACATGTATTTACAGGGAATTACTGGTGGTTAGCACAGTGGAGAATAAGTAACACACATGTACACATAGAATATAACACACATAACAGATCAGAAGTATCCTACAAGGGACGAACTTAAAAATGTGCTATTTAGGCAGGAAGTGTTATTAAGAAAAAAAAAAGTGGAATAACAATTCAGTAGGGGAGTTATAATTGGATGAATTTATATGATCAGAACTAGATTTCTTTATAATTATACAGTTGCCCCATGAAGCGTGTTGTTGGAATTAAGCAATTGTTTTGATATCAATTTAGCTCTATTACTACAACACCTCAAAATGGCGTGTTTTCAATATTGTGAAATTCTTTAGACGTAAAATTAAACTCTATTCCTTTTAGTTTGCGTGAGAGACATTTGGGCGCTAAAGTTTAGTTTGCAAAAGCGTCTTTAGGAAACCCTTTTTGAATTTCCTGTAGAAAGTGCAGCTACGAATTATTTTATACGAATTCATAATCAGCTGATATCGGTTTTTTAACTTGTGTCGTTCCCCAATTATACCAATTGCAGACGTATTATAATATGTTTCTGCTGATTTTATATGCTATATATTTTAAATTGTTCAGAATTTATATTTATGATTGATTTTATACTAGTTTTCCTTCCAAAAAATTTGTGTTTTTAGGTCAACAGGTTAACATATCATGCATTAGTATTACGATTTTATTTTGAGATAAATTTTGCTGTACTGTTTTTAGTTGTGTAGCAGATGCTGTACTTTATTTCCAAAATTATACATGTAGCTAGACATTTTCGGAAGTCTTTTGGAAAGATTAATGCGAAATACTAATGAACTGAAATGGATTTTAAAATGTATGTACTTAGTTCCCAAATTACACCATTTGCAGACGTACTGTGAGAATTTTCTGACGATGTTATCTGTGGATCGGAATTTAAATCGGAATCAGTAAAAAGCATTTGGAGATTAATATAAGACGAATTTTCACTTATTTCTCTACTTGTGATTTTTCATATATTTATAATTATAGCTAATATTCAGTTTTAGCAAAGCAGTAGGAATGAATATCAAAGCAATATAGGAATAAATATCAAAAGCATTTGGCTTAACAGGAAGGGTTGCAAATTGTAATATTCATTGGCTCATTGGCTAAAGATTACTTGGGTTTCTTAGTGATTAAATTTAATGTATGTTTCTTTACAAAAGGTGTTCTGATTGGTGTGTGTTCTTCAATAGATTCCAGAATGATGTGTGTGGTTCGGAAATGCCATAAAATATACATTAAAAACGTTGAGAGTTTTGGCTGGCCATATATAAATCGTTTTACTAGACAATAATGAAGCTTCACATTAGAAAACTTTACATACAAGTAGTCTGCGGAATGTCGAATTTGCGGATTTCGATGTGGAACTTTACTGGCGATCTGGCCTAGCATATCGGTTGATATCAACGGTTTTTATTCGAAATTATCACAGGAAGTATGAGGTCTTTATAAACCATTAATTGTCATGTTTATTCATATTTCCGTATCCATATCCATATCCGTAATTTGTTTTTACATGCAAAGAAAGATACTCATATGATAACTCAAAATATTGACCCTCTCAAAATCAACTTCCCTGAAAATGCGAAATGCCCTTGGATTCCACTTCATGATCGAAAATTTGTTCATGAAAATAGGATAAAAAGTATTACTTAGACGATTCCATTATACAAATTTTACGTCTGCGCGACACTAGGAATTTTAGGATTATAATCACTTTTATTACTTATATTTTTTTTTAAGCGAGGTCTTCTTTTGTATTTCGTATTTTATATTTGTTTATCTTATAATTTAATTTTTAAAATGTAATTTTTTTTCTTTTTGTTAATTTCAGTTTTTCGTTTTTTATTCCTATTCAAATCGACCCAAAGAAATCATGCGGTCATATAAATTGTATAAAAGTGCCTTATAAAACGCTTTTAATTTAAGTAGAAGAAACAAAATGGGATCTCCCATTTTAAGATGAAAAATTTGTTAACAAATTTTATGGCATTTCAGCTCTTATTCAGTTTATATTCAATCAAGCACAGTTGATTGCATTTTTTATCTCACTTAATATGGATTGCAAAATTGATGACTTTCGAAAATTCTTCATATTTTTCATATACTTTAACAATTATTATAATATTTTAGGCGTTTGATTCGAAATGTGTCTTGGCGATTCAAAAGAGAAAGAGTTTTTCGAATCTTGTACAACGAACGAATCTTCGCAACGAATCAAATGCAAAGAGAGAAGGAGAAAGAATTGTAGAACTTTTTTCTCAGTCTAACAATAAATTATAATGAATTTGCAATTATATGACATTTGATTTCTTGCACAGCTAAAATCACCTATATTTATTTTGCCTGCTCTAAAAATTAAATCCGATGAAACCCACCATGTCTCGTCAATCATTCTGGAATAGATGTCGATGTGTATTTTGGCATCACATCTTATTAAGGCATTCAAGCTTAAGTCCGTATTCAATTCACTTCAGTTATATTACAATTAATCAATTAACGAGAATCGAAAACTCACTATCTTTCTCATATATTTAAATGTTTTATCAATTGTTTTATTATTTATTAACTTTGTCTATTTTACAATATGATTTGATTTGAAATTCTCGTCGATTGAAAAGGCTGTATAATGGAGTCATTGCAAAATACAACAAATTGTGCGGTGCTGCAATTATTCAAATCTTTATTTTTACCCACCTAAAAAACTCCAATTGCAGTTCTCACTTGTATAATATTCCCATACACTTGATTATGAAAATTTATGTATCCAAATGTAAAATGGAAAATTGAAACAAGTGCTGAAGGACATCACTTATTTGTCCTACTTTCAAAATTGCAGATAACATCCACTCGCAATAGATCTAAAGTACTCTTAAAAACTCTTGCAGAGAGAGAGAGAGAGGGCGGCAGCATATTTTTCTCACTTACCGCATATATTACTTATTTTGTTCTGCTGAACTTTAATTCGTAGATCACATTTGGTTTTCGGGTAGGTTGAATTTTAAAAAAAATGAAATATATGGAGTTTTCCAATGTAATCGAATTTGCAGTGACAACGTATTCAAATATGACAACTTAACTATCAATATTCACTCTGTTCTCCCAGGGCTTCGAGAATTTGTCGTCGAAATTCACAAAAAAGACAACAATCAATATTCATTCTGTTCTTCCAGGACTTCGAGAATTTGTCGTTGAAATTAACAAAAATTACAACTCAACAATCAATATTCCTTCTATTCTTCCAGGGCTCCGAGAATTTGTCGTCGAAATTCACAAAAATCACAACTTAACAATCAATATTCTTTCTGTTCTTCCAGGGCTTTGAAAATTTGTCGGCGAAATTCACAAAAATAACAGTTAAGCAATCAATATCCATTCTGTTCTACCAGTACTTCGAGAATTTGCCGTCGAAATGCACAAAAAATGTGTTTTTGCGAAACTCCTAAAGCTGACAAATTTTCAAAGTTGAAAGCAAATTGTCTGCTTCACAATTTCAATTTCAGTATTTTTGTATTTTCTTAGATGAAATGAGTCTAGCAATAACAAAGTCTGAGTGTAAGGGAAAATTAATCATTAAAAACTTGACAAAAACTTCAAATACCTTACCTTCCAACCAATCTTCTGTCTAATTGGGTGAAATTATAAATTCCTTTAAAGCTCCATGTGATAGGTAAACTAAACTCTCTTTACGCTTCATAATAGTTTTAAAACTACTCTTTCCTAAACTTTAATCTAAAATTTCTCCAAAAGTCCAAGTGATAGAGAAATTTTCTTTACAGAAATTTCGTCAGCACTTCAAGAAACTGTTTATTCTGAATTTTCCTAAATTGTAAGCTGAAATTTTTTCTAAACATGATATAATAGAACAAATTTCCTTACAGAAATTTCCTCAAGACTTCCAAAATATTCCGAAAATGGTAAAACATGGTAAAAAAAATATAAACTGAAATTTTTCCAAAATTCAATATGATAGGGAAAATTTCTTTACAGTTTCGATATTAGAAGCGAAAAAATGAGTTTTTGTGATCCTGTGTTATCATAACAATACCTCACATAATTGAGACAAGAAATACTAAATATTAATAGAAACTGCTTTAATTTATAACTAGGGCAACATGAAACTAGTTTTTGTTATTGAGTCTTTAGACCTTTGGGGAGTTTATATAAACATATTCCATAATAATGCAATCACTTTTAAGCTGTATTTATTATCACAAACTTGTGCTAACAGATTTGTTTTTCTTTCTCTACTTCTACTTCTTTGTCAGACGTAATTAATTTTTGTATCAATATAACACACCTGGCACCAATATATTTTAATATAAGGGGTCGATAGTTAAAATGTTCATTAAATATTCATGTCAATTAGTGAAGCATAGCCGAAATCATAGGTTCCATTCAGAAACACCTGTAATCTCTTGAAACTTTAGGGCACATTTCATTGAACTTGAATGCCCAGATACGAACATAACTCTATAGAATACGTTTTAACATTAAAATATATTCGTAGTTTTTTGAGCAATATTTTATTTGTTACGCTATTTTTAACCTATGACCTCAAGACGGAGCGACAACATTCTATGTTCCTTGAAACATTTCAGCACATAGGTGGATCTTCTTACTAGAGAAATGCCTCTTAAAATGTCTGTGCTGCTGCTCGCCACAACGGGCAGGCTAGTTAGTTTATTACCTTTAAACTTTGCATTTCTTTTTTAATAAATTTATAAACAAACATTTTTTGAAAATTCTTTGCAATTATAGCCGAAATCTTCAATTATTTCCGAATTTTTTTTATGCATTAAATTAAGTTTTTAATTATTCCCTAAATTTGAAATGAGATTTATGGAGATGTAAAAAATAAATCCATTTTAAACAAAGTTTTTAAATAATACAAAAAAGTATTGAAATTTCAAAAATGTACATAAGTATATCGTAGTATTGCTAAGTAGTCGTCCAGACCAGTCAATAAATTTAGTATAATTAGTAAATTTAATTTAGCAGCAATTACGACTTTGTGCTCGATTTAATATCAAGCATATTTAAAAGTTGAATTATACAATGCTAGATGATAATTTTGAAACGAAAGAAAAATGACTTCTATTTGTGCCTCGAAATATTAGAAAAGTAACCTAATTTTGGCAGAATTCCATTCACGCTTGCGGTATGTATTTTTTTCTATATCTTAGATGTTGCCTAATTTTTATTACAGAATTTCTATAAGAAAGATCGAATCGAAGAACAGTGTAGAGACGATTTTGACTAGCATAGTTTGTAACTACTCGTAAGACAGCCCAACACATTCATCCTACAATTATTGTTGTAAATATTTGTACCAATAAAATAATACAGTTTATTAAACAATATTAATTATTATTACGATTATTCCTATTTGTATAAGTTTGAATACGACTTAATTTATATTGTTTATATTATATTGTTGCAAATAAATAAAATATAACTGCAATTATACGAAACTACAACACCTCTAAAACAGAAAAATACAGTAAGCCAAACATTGCTAGAACGTGATATATAGTCTGTCACAAAAGTTCCGAGAATTGCATCAATTGCCATGTCAATTCTTTTTGTCATTGGCACAACTGTTTTTTAACCACAATCTGTTATTCATTTATTTACTGTGTTTTGCATTTTTTTCAATGGATAAAAATATCGAATAAAGAATTTGTCTCAAATTTTGTATTGTAAATGGAATCTAGTACACCGAATCTTTATAAAAAAAATCGCATTCAAAAGTGTTCGAGATGTGATGGAAGATTTTGCCTTACTCTGTTCGGCCGTCAATCAAGTGAAGCTAAAATCAAAGTAAAAGAAATGGTGGCCGAATACTTACATCATTTAAGCTTGAGAAGGATAACAGCTGGACTTTCTGCATATCATGAGTGTTAAATGCTAGAATTGAATCCGAAATCCAATCCAATTTTTTCTAAAGCTTAATCGCGTAAATTGCGTCGCTTCGGACATGCTAAAGGAGTCTATCCAAGTCCATACGCTTCTTTCAATTGTGCCGAAAAAAATACATAACAGTCGATGTAATGTTGGGAGTTTTCTTTGATTATCGCGGTGTTGTGCACTCGGATTTTTTCCCAGAAGTTCAAACAGTAAATAAAGAATATTACCTGAAAGTTATACGGTGTTTGAAAGAGCAAATTCGTTGAAAAATATCTGATTTGTGGAAAGAAAATTGATGGATTTTGCACCACTGTAATGCACTATCTAACAAAGCTATCATTTTGAAAGAATTTCTGTTCAAAAACTCAACAAATGTCATCAAACAGCCACTGTATTTATTTGTTATGGCTCTTGCAGGCTTTTTTCTCTTTCGAAATATCAAATTACCACTTCTAGGCACCCGTTTTAAGTCGATAGAAAACATAAAAAGGAATTGACGGCGATAACTGAAACCTTTCCGGAAAATGCATTTAAAAATAATTACAAGCCAAATAAACAAATAAAATAAAAAAAACGTTTTGATGCTTGGATATTCGCTGGCATAAGTGTATTATTTAGGAATAGTTCGAAGGACTAGGACGAAGGACATTAAATTTAAAGTAAATTTACAATAAATTTAAAGCACTGGTAAATAGTTATTGTCTCTTATTGAGTAATTCCTGGTACCACTTTGACAATATGTATATAAAAATGCAATACGTTGATAAATCCTCAATATTCCGGGTCTAGTGACAGTGCCAATAGTGGTGTATTGTGTTTGTAGTGAAATGAACGTTCTGTCAGCTCCAAAATTACAGCACTCTTTCGGGCCTGGACAACGGTATTTTATGACTTTGGTAAAGAATTGTCCAAATATGCGACAAAGCCCAGAAGAAGTTGTATGTGATGACTGCATAGCTAATTCCGCCGATGAATCACATATGATTGTGATATGATTTTTATGGAAAGAACAAACAACAAAACTGGGAAAAAAACTTTTTTCTGTGGTCGAGTATTTCTTAACGTTCTTTCCATAAATTTGTTGGTTGCTTTCTTAGGTTATTTGATAATTTAAACCATATTTCGATTTAACACTAATCTGTCAAGCCGCGAGATATGTCGTTTCAACGACAGTTGAGGATTTCGTAATAGTTTTTTAATATATCCCAAACTCTTTTAAATATAGAAAGCCGAAAATTGTAAGATAGGAGCCCCCCGAAAATTTATAGCATAGTCTAATAAATGGACAAGATTATTAATGCTCATAATCGGGAAGAGATTCCATAAAAATAGGACATCAGTTAAACAAATATATATAATACAAATATTTATCATATACCATATATAGGGTGATTTTTTAAGATTTAAGTTTTTCAGGTTAACAGCACTGGTTGGTCAAAATGAAAAGTATACAGTATACTCTGCCACTTCATCATGGAATGACGAATGACCTACTACGTCTAATTTTTGGTGAATGGGCCTTACAAAATCTCAATCTGCTGAACGGATACGTACACAAGCAAAACTGTCGCATCTGAAGTGATGAACAGCCACATGCCATACATGAATTACCGATGCATCCCGAAAAAACGACAGTCTGGTGTGATTTATGGGCTGGTGGCATCGTCGGTCCATTTTTCTTCAAAGATGACCGTGGAAGAAACGTTACCGTCAACGGCGAACGATATCGAGCCATGATACGCGATTTTTTTTTTTTTGAATTTGGTAGACATGTGGTTTCATCAGGACGGTGCAACATGCCACACTGCTCGTAAAACAATGGATATGTTGAGGGATGAATTTGGTGAGCAGCTTATCTCTCGATTTGGCCCTGTGAGTTGTCCCTAAAGATCTTGCGATTCAACGCCTCTTGATTATTTCTTGTGGGGTTATGTCAAGTCGTTAGTCTATGTGGATAAGCCGAACACTATTGAAGTCTTACGGGGCCGTAATGCTCGAAAAAGTGACGAAAAATTGGACCTTCCGAATGGACATTTTGAGACGGAGCCGCGGACAACATTTACATGAAATTATCTTTAACAATTAAATGGCAACGACCATTTTATCGATTCCAAAAAAAATTTTAAAATATGATACAAATTTGAGTGTTTTATTCGATTTAAAAAAAAACTACGATTAAAAAATCACCCTATATTACAAAGACCAGTTATAAATCGGATTCTGAGGGGATTTCTGTTTATCTACTAAAGAAAGGTGCGTCATCACTAACCTTTGCTCTTAAATATATTTTTAATTCTTCATTAATTGAAGACATTTTTATTGAAGTCGGAAGTCGACGTCCATAACACTAATTTTTAAAGATGGTAAGAAGAATGGTGTGACGTGTTACAGACCGATGTCCAAACTAACAAATGTTTCAAAAATTTTGGAGCATAAAATTTATAAAAAGCTACCTCTTCTTACAAAATCTATTATATCGCCATCTCAGCATGAATTTTATCCAGGTAGATTTACCACAATAAATGTAAACATTTTTACAGAACATTGTATTTCATCATTTCAACTTGGACATCAAGTTGAAACAGTTTACACCGATTTCGCCAAAGCATTTGATAAAGTATTTCATAGTATACTTTGTGCTAAGTTGCAATCTATAGGACTTCATTCCTTGATGTTAAAGTGGTTAAAATCGTATTTGTCAAATAGAATATGCAAAGTCGCTGTTAGTGGTTATGAATCTCTTCCATATTTCCAAACATCTGGCGTGCCACAAGGTAGTATTTTGGGACCTTTGCTGTTTAATTTATTTGTAAATAATATTTCTAACTGTTTTAAAAAAGTAAATTTTCTTTTATACACAGATGACTTAAAAATATATCACAAAATTTCTAATATTTTTGAGGTCCTAGATCTTCAGTATGATTTAGATAATCTTCTTGATTGGTGTTCCCTAAACAAACTTTCATTAAATCTATCAAACTGTGTCCACATTTCATTTCCAAGGTCTCGTAATCCAATTCAACTGGTTTTCAAAATTTGTGATTATAGGCTCCTCACTGCTGAAAGTAAAATGGATTTAGGTGTTGTTTTTGGTGCGCCACCGACTTTTACCTCGCATATAAATTATATTATCCCTAAAGCTTATTTTATACTGGCGCATATTAGAAGGAATTGTTCCCATTTCATCCATCCACATACCTTAAAAATAGTTTATACTTCTTATGTAAAATCAAAGTGGGAATATGCTTCTATTGTTTGGGGTCCCCTTTGCCAAGTTAATATATCATGCATAGAAAGAATTCAGCGGGTCTTTCTGGAATTTGCGGGTCTGGGCTTACAGCCATTGCAATATCGCCATATTTATCACACCTTGTTATTTGTATTCGATATAATAGCTGGTACAATTGATTGTTCTGAATTATGTTACCTATACCGTTTTATGTTCCGCCGAGATTACATTTAATATAACACGGCATTCCACAAATTATGCCCAGCATAGTGCTTTGAATCTCGGATTTATTGAATTCAATATCCTAAATGGGATTGCATAAAATGAATATCCTATTCAATACATAGAGTTTTGTAGGTCTAGAAATTACTTTAAACTGTTTCTTTTTAGATATTTAAAATAAACTAATTTACGTATTTACATAACTTTCTTGAAATATGTTATGTCAATTCTTAGTCTGTAAGGATTTATATGTCCTTGACTTAAATAAATTAAATATAGTGAAAAATATTGCCGCTAAGGATGACAGAAAATACTTAATATTGCTTAGAAAACCATACCTAAGATAATTCTAGATAACCTTTGCTATTAATTTCGAAGAATGCGACGGCCAAAGACGGCCAAAGTAGACCAGTAGATTTTTAAAATTGCTTACTATTGATGTTGAAATCTAGCTAAGAGGACCAGAAATAATTTAAATTTAGTTAAAATGCAATTAATATTTTGGAAATATCACAATAAATTTGGATCGCAAAACAATCAATTTAACACGAACTGCAGTCATTCTTTTAAGGTTACGTTTAATTGCTTGTGAAAGCGTATCGAGACAAAATTTGACGCTCGGCTCCAGTTCTTAATCTAATCTCGCAGGCAATGAAGTTTGATAATAAAATTAAATAATTTGTAAAAGTTGTTCGAGTCTCAGTTGTTTCGTGATAAAATAACAACAACAAAAAAACAATGAATTTAACGCGAACTGCAGTCATTCTTTTAAGGTTACGTTTAATTGCTTGTGAAAGCGCATCGGGACAAAATTTGACGCCCGGCTTCAGTTTTTAAGCTAATCTCGCAGGCAATGAAGTTGGATAATAAAATTAAATAATTTGTAAAAGTTGTTCGAGTCTCTGTTGTTTCGTGATGAAATAACAGCGCTGACTGAGTGTAGCATATTTTTGATACATGCCAGGAATTAATAGGAACTGTTAAAAATTCTATACTGCAAAATTAAATAGCTTTAAAATCACATAAAGGACGTCCCAACAAGAACGCAAGATTTAAATTTGAAATAAAACACAGATATTTAAAAAAAATCGTGAAACTTTATTGTATCGTAAAGTAGACAGAATGAGGTTATGTATGGAACAACACATCTTTTAATGAAATTTTCAATGACCGTTTTGCATAAATACTGCGGTATTTCATTAATGAAGCGTCCAATTTCCTCTTTTAAGACTTGAGTCGTCGTCGGCTTATTCACGTAAACCATCGACTTCAAAGAACCCTAAGGAAAAAAGTCTAATGGTGTTAAATCGCACGATCTAGGCGGCCAACTCTGGTCCCCAAAACGCGAAATAACCCGACCGGGAAATGACTGATGCAGCCATTGAATTGTTTCTCTGGCTGTATGACTTGTGGCGCCGTCTTGTTGAAACCACATGCCCTCCACATTCATTTCTTCAATTCTAGGCACGAAAAAACTGGTTATCATTTCACGATACCGAACACCATTGACTGTCTTGCGTTCTTGTTGGGACACCCTTACTTAAAAGACACTTTAAAAAACTAGTCGCAAATCTTTAAATCTCAACGCATTTTTGCTGTAAATGTAGCGTTAATAGAGGAGGACATTTTACCTACCTACTATAAGAAATGTAGATTATTTTTTATTTACTTTTTCAAAACTTTTTTAATCTTTTTTAATAATTATTCCAATAATTTGAATTTCGTTTCAGTTCTTCAGCGAGGTCGTTGCGCAATTGAACACAAAAGAGTGGGAAACTCAGTTGATTGGATGGGAATACCAAAAGCCAATTTTGATTTGCTAAATTGAAATGCATCTTTGGATCCAAAACGTAATCAAATACTCGTATACGTAAATAAATTAATGAATTGTACTCGTATACATTTCTTCCTTAAAGTCTTATGCAAATAAATTGTTAATAAAATGAATAAATAAATAATAAACAAATTGTTAACAAATTGTTAACCAATTAATTATTTTTTTATTTTAAATCAACAAAAAACATGTAAAATATTGGAAAGTAAAATATGGAAGTAAATTAATCAATTGTACTCGTATACATTTCTTCCTTAATTATGCAAATAAATTGTTAAAATAAGTTGTTAATAAAATGAATAAATGAAAAATAATAAACAAATTGTTAGTTAATAAATTGTTAACCAATTAATTGTTTTTTTTTTATTTTAAATCAACAAAAAACATGTAAAATATTGGAAAGTAAGTAATAACTAACAATTATTTTTAATAAAATCCATTATATCGCCGCTAAACAAACAAACAAACAGCAAGCAACAAACAACGTCTGGGTGGGTGGGTGGTGTACGGCGGTTTTGTCGTCAATCGGTTGTTCAGTTTCTAAAACACCGAAGAATACCAGGCGACCAGAATTCAGCAGTAACTATCATTCCCAATACAGATGCGCCTAAAAGTATGTGAACATTTGAAGAAATACAAATAAATTCAACTAAATATGTGTGAGCCACCCTGTTGGCCACGTGCGCCTAAAAGCATGTTAGACTACTTTTAGGCGCCACAATTTTCTTGACATGCTGAATATGTGCCTTCCCTTTTCTTCTGGTCGCCTGGTAATACAAACCGAGAAATTTGTTTGTAGAGAATTTTGTTATTCTTCACAACAAACAACAAACACACAGGCGGCAGTCATGGTGAAAGAAGTTTTTAATAAATAAATACAGAAAAAAACAAACGACAATTTACAGCGCAATTATGAACGACTTCTTTATTTAGGTAATTTTATTTGTTTTATCATAATGTATAACAATGTATAAAAAAATAAATAAATAAATAAATCGTGATAAGGAGAAGGATTCTGTAAAATACAAAAGAAATATGTTGCAGTAATTAGTAAATGTTAAGTGTAAGAAGTATACATAAGTACTAGCCGACCCGGCAAACGTTGCTTTGCCTTCAAATTTTAGCAGGAGCAGAAATAATTGCTTTTTAATTTGTGGTTTGTGTAGGAGGTACCACTCCCCATTGTCCAATCCCGCCAAATTTGCAGCAGCACTTAAGATATGTACACCAAACCGATGTACCAAATTTTGTTCAAATACCATAAACAGGAGCAGAAATATTGGATATTTAATTTATGGTTTGTATGGGAGGTATAAGATATATAAGATTCAGATAGTCCAAGAATTAAAACCCGATGATGCCAACAACCGACTTAACTCTGTCAATTTGATGCTAGAGCGGTTCAACAATTTCAACAACGTGATTTTTAGTGATGAGGCCAATTTTCACCTTAATGGTCATGTGAACAAGCAAAATTGTCGGTTCTGGTCCGAGACTAATCCCCGACGCTTGCATGAACGTCCACTTCACAGCCCTAAGCTTGTCGTGTGGGCTGGGATAACGTCAACCGGTGTTATTGGACCATACTTTTTTGAGGACGAAAGAGGGCATGCAATGACGGTTAGAGCGAACAATTATTGCAACATGCTAGCAGACTTTTTGGTGCCAACTTTGCAAGAAATTCAAGGCAATACCTCGAGGATGTGGTTTCAACAGGATGGGGCCACATGTCATACGGCTAGGGTATCCATAGAGCTGCTGAAAAATGTTTTTCCTGGAAAACTCATTTCGAAAAGGGGGGATACTGAATGGCCCTCACGTAGCCCCAATCTCTCTCCATGCGATTATTTTCTATGGGGCTACCTCAAATCCGTAGTCTACGAGAATAATCCGACTAATTTGGAGCAGTTGAAGAGGAACATTATTCAGGAAAGTAACAAAATACCGAGAACAACTTTTCAACGAGTTTTCCAAAATTTGCGACTTCGGTTCCAAGAGTGTCAAGCAGCCGAGGGAAGCCATTTGGACAACATTATTTTTAAGTCTTAAAAATTCCCATGCTTCTACTTTTTAAAAATATAAATATATTTTTTTTATGTTTCGTAGTTTTTTTTTAATTGAATATTTAAACCGCCAACACCCTTATGGCCCACCCTGTATAAAGATACATATAGCAGAAGCATTCGCAAAACATTTAGAAACCATTTTCATGCCTTTTGATTTCAACAGCGTCAGTGGTAAAGAAGAAATCACACAATTTTTAGACTCCCCCTGCCAAATGGATCTTCCCATTAAGAAAATAACACCAAGTGAAGTTAAAATTGAAATATCAAAATTGAACAAAAAGAAATCTCCAGGATATGACCTAATAGGTGGACTTGTTGCAAAAAACTTGACAAAGAAAAGCATTGTATTCCTGACTTATATTTATAATTCAATACTCAACCACAACTACTTTCCAATACAATGGAAATGTGCACAAATACATATTAATGATTCCAAAACCAAATAAACCTGATAATCTATTAACGTCCTACCGACCAATAAAAGTCTGCTGGCGACATTTTCAAAGATATTTGAGAAACTCTTTTGTAAACGACTTGTACCTATATTGGCAAAACGAAGCATTATAGCCGAACACCAGTTTGGCTTTCAGCACAAACATGGAACGCCGGAGCAGTGCCATCGTCTGGTAAATGTCATATCTGAAACTTATGAGAAAAAGCAATATTGTTCTGCAACGTTCCTAGATGTGCAACAAGCCTTCGATAGAGTTTGGCATAAAGGATTGTTATACAAAATAAAAAATGTTTTGCCTGCACCATACCTCCTGTTTTTTTCAAAATTACCTTTGCGACAGATTCTACTACGTAAATACCAAAGATACCATGTCTAATACATATGAAATAAAAGCGGGGATTCCACAGGGTAGTGTGCTTGGCCCAATCTTTTATACCATATACATGCATGACATGCCAACCACATCAGATATAACAATTGCTACTTATGCGGATGATACGGCAATTCTTGCAACTAGCACTTGCCCAACGGAAGCATCAGCACAAATTCAAAGTGAGTTAAATTTACTTCAAGAGTGGCTATTAAAATAGAATATAAAGGTTAACTCTGAAAAATCTCAACATATGACCTTTACTCTTCGGCGAGGAGATTGTCCACCAGTTAACATCAACAACGAACAAATCCCAAAAGTAGAAAATGTGAAATACCTTGGATTGACTTTGGATAGACGCCTTAATTGGAAATCTCATATTAAATCAAAAATTCAACAACTAAAAATTAAAACTCATAGAATGTTCTGGCTCCTAGAACCTAGATCTCAACTCAATCTGAACAACAAAATGCGTCTATATAAAGCAGTATTAAAACCTGTATGGACATATGGAATCCAAATTTGGGGTACAGCGAGTTACTCCAATATCGACATAATCGAGAGATACCAATCAAAAACACTTAGACAAATTCACCAACGCTCCGTGGTTTGTGACAAACAAACACATAAGGCAGGACCTTAGAGTATCATCTGTTAGAGACGAAATTAATAAATCCAGTGAAAATCTACAATCTACAAAGACTGAGCGACCATGTAAATCCGTTGGCGATAGCACTCCTTGATGACAGTGCCGAGACAAGAAGATTAAAACGAATGCATGTGTTAGACTTGCCATTTAGAAGCTAGTAATAAGATAATTTACTTGTAATTTTGCCATGTATGTACATATATATAGTTTTAGTGATATATTACTTCATATTACCTATAAACACACTTGTGGACTTAAATGTATCGTAGTTCATTGGATCTACAATATTTCTGTTATTTAATTGAACATTATTAAATTTGCTTATTGTCTCAGGATAGATTGCAAATAAAGAAAAAAAAAAAAAAAAAAGAAACGTTACAGTCAACGGCGAGCGATATCCAGCCACGATACGTTATTTTTTGTTGGCCCAATGGGCTGAGTTGAACTTGGTTGACATGTGGTTTCATCCGAACGGTGCAACATGCCACACTGCTCGTGAAACAATGGATATATTGAGGGATGAATTTGGTGAGCAGCTTATCTCTAGATTTGGTCCAGTGAGTTGGCCCCTAAAATCTTGCGACTCAACGCCTCTTGATTATTTCTTGTAGGGTTATGTCAAGTCGTTAGTCTATGTGGATAAGCCGAACACTATTGAAGTCTTACGGGGTAACATAAGACGCGTTATTCGTGGAATACAGGCCGAAACGCTTGAAAAAGTGACGCAAAATTGGTGCTTTCGAATGAACATTTTGGGACGGAACTGCGGACAACATTTACATGAAATTATCTTTAAAAATTAAATGGCAAAGACCAATTTATCGATTCCAAGAATAATAAATATTTTGTGTTGTATTGACCGATATCAATATGATATGGTTAACTGACTTCTCTTTTCAAAACTCCAATTAGTATTTCGAGAGAATTCGCGGTGACAACTGAAGTCTTTTTCGGAAAAAGCTTTTGACAATTTTTAAATGATTACATCATTTGTTGGAAATTTAAGTGTATTTCGGAAGGGGCCTACCTTGAAGGTAATACAATAAATTTGAAAGAATCATAAATATTTTGTGTTTTATTGACCGATGCCATGTGAAACGAATTGCCTGGATAGCAGATAGAATATTATCTGGGTGTTGTGCGGTGTTTAAGAGCGCAAATTCGTCAAAATTTGGGCCATTTCTGGCCCAAAACTCCATACATGATATGGCTTTGACTTCTCTTTTCAAAACTGCAATTAGTATTTCGAGACGCGCATTTTCAGTCGATAGAAGACGTAAAAGAGAACTCGCGGTGGCAATTGAGGTCTTTTCTGGAAATAACTCTCGAAAATTTTTTAATGATTGAATTACTCGTTGGAAGGCAATACAACAAGTTTGAAAAAATAATAAATATTTTGTGTTTTAACGACCGATACCATATGAAACGAATTTCCTGGATAGATAGAATATTATCTGGCTGTTATGTGGCGTTTAAAAGCGCAAATTTGTCAAAAAAATGTCTGGATTTAAGCAAACAAAACTCTTGGTTTTTCCACCACCGCAATGCGCCATTTCTGGCTCAAAACTCAACACATGATATGGCTTTGACTGACTTCTCTTTTCAAAACTGCAATTAGTATTTCGAGACGCGCATTTTCAGTTGATAGAAGACATAAAAGAGAACTCGCCGTGACAACTGAAGTCTTTTTCTGGAAAAAGCTTTTTGACATTTGTTAATGATTAGATCATCTATTAGTATAAGTGCAGCATTTCGGAAGAGGTCTACTTTTAAGGCAATACAATAAATTTGAAAAAACGATAAATATTTTGTGTTTTATCAACCAAATCTCAGTGATTTTTTTAATAGAGCGTATTTCTATTGTATGCATCATGGCAAAGATGAAACGAATTTTCTCGATAGCGGCATTGGCGGAATTATATTTGAAGAAGAAGCCATCACTCCATTAGTATAGGCGCGCACCTACTCTTAAAATTCAATCAGTTTACCTACCCCAAAGAAAATATTATAATTCTTTGATTTCTTTTTTCTTAAATATATTATTTATTGTTCACTTCTGTAACACATTTAGTAAGAAAATAATTGAATATAATTTATGCTATATTTTCTGGCTTTTGTTTTTCTTGTATTTTGTAATTATAAACTATTACGTTTGTTTCTTAATAACATTCACATTTCGTTTTTATATTAATGATTTACGTTTTTTGATGTTTAGATTTATTTTGATTTCCTCTGGTATTTATTTAATCCATAGTAACTTTAAATATATTTATTTACCTTTCGCAAACATTTTTAATTGCCTACATTATACAAGTTGGAGGGGGGGTTAATATGTTGTAGATATTTTGTTCGTTTATTTTGTTTTTTTTTTTTTTATTTTAACTGTACAATCTGCAATATTTTGTTATAAAGCATTTGAATTTGATATATTAATAATTTCGAATATAATTTTTAAAATTAAATTTCATTATTTTTTAGAATTTAATTTTTACGTTTTGTGGGATTGGCTGTGTAGGCATAATTGAAGATACCTAAATATTTATTTTATTCTCAAAACTGATGAATTCTAATATGTTATGGGCTTTCAGTCAAACTCTTGAATTCTTTGCCTTTTAAAAACTTTTGCTTTTTAAAACCCTACAAAGTCTTTAAGAGTTTGAACGAAATCCATGTGTGTTTGCGATTAAAGTTTGATTTTATTTCAAATTGTAGTTTTTATCAAGGAGAGAGTTAGGTCCGCATTGAAATTATGACATTCAGCGCATCGTCATTAGCTTAATTAGTATGGGAGCTTTGAAATAGAGGCAATACTGTGATTTAAATTTTAAAGTTTGCTATTTCTTTTCAAAAACAAATAAGTTTATTTTCTTACTTAGACGTTTACAATCTATTAAACTGGGGAACAAAATCGTATTTCTTGCTGTGTCAACTTCAACAGTCATTTGGTTTGCCGGAGTCAGCTCTGGTTTCGGAGATATTATTCAAAGAATATTAGAAGCCTATTTTATATACAGTGGTGGTCAAAACATATGCAACTTAAATGAAATTTTAACTAAAAGTGAATTTTTGTAAATAAAACTCTTTAAGAATTTTCTTAATTTAATTTTTTTGTTAAATTCAGTTATTATTATATTGCAAAATAAAAAATATTCATTACGTTAAAACAAAAAGAAAATGTTTTAACAAAATAAGTCGAAATTCATGTGTTCAAAACACAATCAAATTATTCTGCAGATATAAATTTATAATTAAAAAACAAATCACTATATTATTTAATGTATAAACTAATGAATTTATTATCTTAAGTATTCCAATTCCTATGACTAATTCTGTAGAAAAAAAAGCTTTAACCTTAGCATTCTAGCAGTGATCTCTTACCCGATGATCTTGTCACTTTGTCAGGAATAAATGAGTTGAGAGTTAGTGCTCAATCTGCAGCAGCTTGCGAAACATCAATTTTGCCATAACAAGAAAAGAGAACTTGCTATTTACTATCCCTAAACTCCTCGCCCACTAAAGGTACGCATCGTACGGAAGTGAAATGAAAATTTTAAACACAATTTAACCCCCGTATTTTCTCTCTCATTTTTTCTCAATCTTGCAAAACTATTGCTGATTACCACCCCCAGCATATACGAGGTGTGATCAAAAAATAACAGATATTTTCAAATTTCGTGAGTTGCTTATCGTTCGGCTCATGCCAATCAATTTTTACGCATGTTTTAGGCATTAAACGTGCGGCAGCGAAGATTGTTCCGAAATTGCTAAATTTTGAGCAAAAACAACGTTGCATGGACTTCGCTCAGGAGCTGTTGAACGTCGTCAACGATGATCCAGATTTCCTCAAAAAGGTCTTAACTGGTGACGAATCCTGGGTGTATTCGTATGGCTATGACATTGAAACCAAAGCCCAATCATCCCAATGGAAGTTCGGTCAAATGTGAAGGTTTTGCTCACTGTTTTCTTGGATTGCAAGGGCGTGGTGCATCATGAATTCTTGCCACAAGGTCGTACGGTCAATAAGGAATACTACCTTAAAGTTATGCGCCGTTTGCGCGAAGCAATTCGTCAGAAACGCACAGAATTGTGGAAAAACCAATCATGGATTTTGCAACATGATAACGCACCAGCTCACACATCGATGCTTGTGCGTGAGTTTTTGGCCAAAAACAGAACCGCAAGCATGCCTCAAGCACCGTATTCACCGGACTTGGCCCCCGCTGATTTTTTCCCCTTTCCAAAGCTGAAGGCGCCGGTGATAGGAAAACACCGTTTTGCTACGATTGAGGAGATAAAAGAAAAACCGAAACAGGAACCGCTGGCGATACCAAAAAGCGCGTTTTAGAAGTGTTTCGAGGATTAGAAGAAACACTGGCATAAGTGTATTATATCTGAGGGGGGACTACTTTAAAGGAAATAAAATAGAAATAAATAAAATAGAATAAATAATTACTTTTTGGAAAAAAATTGAAAATAACGGTTATTTTTTGATCACACCTCGTATATAGGTCTCTTTAAAACATTAATGACAGATATATGATCCCTATTAAATACATATGTAGATTTTGACATCAACATCTCCTCATAAACCAAGGGAGAATCAAAAAAAAAAAAAAAAAAAAAAAAATAATTTTTGAATTCCGATAGTTTATTTTTATTAGAAATAAATCGCATTTATTATCGATATCTCAGAAAAATATTTCTATAGATATACAATCATTCCCAAAATTGCTTTCCTACGAAAACCACTGTAAGTTTCTTAAAAAGCAGATTAGGATTATCAAATATATATCGTAGGATTTTGCGCCAAAAGCAACAATTTGCCCTCAATTTGTTCCTCAGAATAACTCGCTGACTACACATCAAAAAACGCTCAGTTTGTGAAATTTTCATTTTATTCGCATTTTGGCTAAAACGAACAAAATACAATGCTTGCTCTTCTACTTCTAGTAACGTTGCGTTTAACGTCCTTATCTCAATGGAATCCTTGTGCCCATCGAGAGTCGTTCTTCTGTACTATTTTATTTCTAATTATATACACAGACAATTCGGTAAGGCATATTACATATTTCACACAAATAACTATTTCAATTAAAATAAAATTATAAAAATCTGCTTCATTTCTTTTCTTAAATAAAAACGAAATTGCTTACCGTGATTTACTGTGTAATTCAGTTGATTTGGGTTTTTGGAACAGCAAGTTTCGAAATTTATTGTTACTAATTTACACCATTCCAATTATAATGTAATTAGGTTGAAAAAGTTTGACAAATTGGGGATATATTTGGTAAACATGATTGATGTAAGTGAAATTTAAAAGCATCAAACATTTTCTGAAATCAGTGTTCATTTTCGAGTAATATGCAAAACATGTTTTTACTCTCTTGATAATGAAAAACTTAAGTTTTCTTGAAGCGATATTTCTTCATAGTTTTGTATACAAAGATCCATATGTAACTGTTGATCCATTTGTTCTGTATATATTCTTATATCGTTCCGTATCCGAAGCGATGGAACTTTGGTCTTATATTAATGTAGTATCAGAAATGCGATTTGGAATGGTTGAATTGTTGAATAAACAAAATTTAGAACATTATAGGTTTTGATTAGAAGTTTTTTGTGCTTGGTCTAAAACTGCCGATAGCAAATATTACGTAATTGAATTCTACTATATTAATGCTAAGTAATCAATCCATTTTTATTTACATAAATACGAGGGCTGCTATTAACCGACCTAACATAGAAGACACAAAAAAGTTGGGAAAACTTCTCTCTATTTTTCAACATAATCATACCAGGCGAAGGGGGGTTACCGGGATCAGGCTCAGCCATTGCATAATCTCCTTTTTGATCGATTCACTTTTTCCAGCGATATCCAATAGCTACTATAGTAAAATCTGTCAAACTCCTTAAAATAGGCATCAACTGCAGACTCCAACTCTTAATTGTTGGCAAATCTGTTACCACCGAGACTTTTTTTCCAGTTTGGAAATAGAAAATAATCCGAGTGAACTAAATCTGGCGAATAAAATGCGTGATGAAGCAATTCTAACTTTAATTCATTAACTTTGGTCTTCGCAATAGTGGATGTGTGAACTGGAGTATTGTCTTGATGAAACAACACTTTCTTTTTTTTAACAAATACGGCAATTTTTCCAAAATGTCATCACCTAAACGCTGCAATAAATTTGCATAATATACATTGTTGATGGTTTTTTCTTTCGCAAGGCAATCCAGAAAAATAATATTCATGGGCATGCCGAAAAAACAGACTCCAAGACCTTGCCCTCAGATGGAATTGACTTTGCCTTCTTCCGACACGATTCTCCCATTTCAGTCCACAACTTTCACTGTTTGTTTGCCTCACATGTGAAGTGGCGCACAAATTCGGCTTTATTGCGGTGAAACATCACCAAACACTTCACTGAAATATCTTCACGATGCTATTTGTGCTCTATTGAAATCAAGCGCGGGACCCATCTTCGGCACAGCTTTCTCATCTTTAAATCTTCGGTCAATATACGATGTACAGCACTTTTTGCAATGCTTATCATTTCAGCACTTTCCTTCAGTCGATCATCCAATACCATTTTCTTTTCTTAACCGTGGCTGGCGTGGATACCTCAATTTGTCGACTACCATGGTGTTCGTCTTGGTAGCTTGTACGGTCTCGTTTAAACTCTGCTACCCAATATTCTACAGTCACAAACAAAGTAGCTAACTCCCCAGAGTAGAACCTAGCTCGGCTTTCTCATCTACAAATCTTCGGTCAATATACGGTGTACAACACTTTTTGCCTATTATTTCAGCTTGCTCACATACCTTCAGCCGATGATCATCCAATAACATTTTGTGGATTTTCTTAACCGTGCCTGGCGTGGATATCTCAATTGGTCGATCACTACCGTGTTCGTCTTGGCAGCTCGTACGACCCCGTTTAGGCTCTACTACACAATATTTTACAGTCATAAGCGAAGCAGCAGACTACCCCAGGACAGAATCTAGCTCGGCTTTAATACTGGTTGGACTGAGACCTTTCAAATGGAAATATTCAATTACATAACGTTAACTAGGTGTAGGGTGAAGTCACTTCAGTGAATGTAATTTTCCATCCTTCAAACTGTCACTGAACTAAATTAAAAATCGTTATGATATATGGACGATGTAGGACGATTGTCCCTCTGTACAGTTTCTATAGGAGAGATATAAGGGAAGACATTTTGACAAGTCTGATTTTTGTAATTGGTTTTCGTTTCGGTAACGTCGTAAACAAAAAATCTTGTATGAAAGATATCGGGTACCAGCTTGAACTATTACTACCCCAAATTATTTGTTTCCTAAAGTGAATAAAATGAATCTTCGAAAACTGGAGCCACCTAAAAATTTGTTTGCTTGCTGAAAAAAAAATCATGTACAGGGAATAACACTAGTGTGGAAGTAGCTCCGTGCTACTAGTTCAGTGAGCTAGTACACTTTCCATACAATCCAAACCGTTCAAATTTGGCATGGAAATGTTATAATCTTGGGAGAAATTGTCTCTCACCAGATTCACCAATTTAAAACCAGATATTAGTCGTTCGGTATTTAATTGCAACTAGTTTAAGGGGGTTGATAGGAATTAGTTCATTATTCACTTTAAAAAAAATTGTATTTTTCCATAAAAACTGTACTGGTACAGAGCTACTGATTTAAACAAAGTAAAATCGTAACTGGAAATCATATGAATGGTGCCGAACCAGTTGTTCAGTTTACACCAGTGCTGTATTATTCAATTAATCTATATTAGGTAAATTTTCATATTTTGAAAAAGATCCACGAAATATGCACAAAGTAATGTTGTTGAAATTCACTGTCTTTATTTGGTTAAATTAAATTTCATGTTCAGTTTCAATACGGAACAATATTAGCGTGGAAGTGATTCCGTGCAATTAGTTCAGTGAACTAGTACACCTTCCATACAATCCAAGACGTTCAAATTTGGCATGGAAAAGTCATAGTTTTGTAGGAGATTGTCCCTCATTTACTAGTCTAAAACCAGTTTAAAGATTTCAACTAATTTTCAACTAAGTGATGGTAGGAATTAGTTCAGTATTCATTTTTTAAAAATATTTCTAAGACCAATCGTACCTGGAAATCATAAGGATAGTATCGAACTACTTGTTTCACAATAGGGCTGTATTAATCATTTAATCTATTTTAGTTAAATTTTCAAATTTTGAAAGAGGTCAACGAAATTTCATAATTTTACCAATTGGAACGAGTAGACTAGCGCGTCGAACCTTAAACAAAAAACGGCTTCTTCCAATATTATATAATAAAATTTTCTATTTTTCTATTAACTCTTATTTTTATTTTTGTATTTTTCAATAATCCCACCCACAATTAGGGCGGTTTAAATAATGACTAAATAGCATGTCCAAAACGTCCTATTTCAAGATATATTACAGAGACTGCCCATTTTTTTCCAGTGAAAATTCGTATTTTTCTAGCATTATTCACTAAGCTTGAATATAGTTATGTCGATCCATTAAAAAGTTTATAATTTGGTGTAGCCCTTTCCGGTATCTAGTAACTATCGCTATATATATAGCTTTTAATTAATGAATGATGAAAAATATCAAAAAAGATCTGGTAGTTAATAAGTTTTTTTCCTGTAGATCCAAATTCACCTAGTAATTAGTACCATCTGCAGTTTATAATGTAGATTACATAAATTGGTTCGATAAATAGGCCTGTTAGAAACGCTCTTTTGTTATACATTATATAAGAACAAAGTCCGTTTTATAACGAACATGGCTATTTTTGGTATTCTCAATACTCACGCTCACGATTTGGGGTCACCCTGGCTGTTTCTGGCTGTTTTCAGTATTTATAAAAATGGTAAAGCTCTTGAAAAAATCATAAAAATATAAATTTTTTTCGACAGGTGCGTTCAGTTCTTCTGTACGCAAATTATTTCATATTGAGCTGATTTATATATTTGTGCCAAATTTCAGTGTACTAGATTACCTCGTATCATGCCTGTAACAGACAGGAAGACATAGATTTCTATGATATCAAGAATACACCTATATGCCCCTTGGAATTTCAGATGAGTTCCTCTAATTATTCGAAACGACAAAATGACTAGCATCATATTGCGGTCGACACAAAAACTTTTTATCAAATTATTTCTCTACTTTGTCTCTTAAAATGCAAAAAACTGTAATTTCCGGTGTTTTGTAACGTCCTTTAGAATTTAGTTAATAAAAATTATATTTTTGATCGCAAAAGTCATAACTTGTAGTTTGATGTAATCCAGCAATGCAGCTATAAATCTTTCAAAAATACCATCATTTTCACCACTTCCAAAGTCGGAGGATTTTATATATTAATTACCTCCAAAGAAATAGTTTTATACTAATCCTACTAATCCTCTCGATTTGGCCCTGTGAGTTGGCCACCAAGATCTTGCGATTTAACGCCTCTTGATTATTTCTTGTGGGTTTATGTGAAGTCGTTAGTCTATGTGGACAAGCAGAACACTATTGAAGCCTTACAGGATAACATAACACGCGTTATTCGTGGAATACAGACCGAAATGCTCGGAAAAGTGGCGAAAAATTTGACACATTTTGAGACGGAGCCGCGGACAACATTTACATGAAATTATCTTTAAAAATTAAATAGAAAAACCAATTTATCGATTACAATAAAATAAAAAATTTGCATCATAAATTTTATTATATGATGCAAATTTGAGTGTTTTATTCGATTTAAAAAAAAAACTACGATTAAAAAATCACCCTATATTTACGAACGATGCTATCTAAGAGAATTCGGATTTACCACAAAATACATTTCTGCGGATGAATATTCAGGTATGTTCCAAAACTTTCCAACTTTCTGTAAGAAATGTTTCAATTGTTTCAAGACAACTTTCTGTAAGAAATGTGCCTTTAAGAGAACGGTTTTTAATAAAACGTTTCATAAGAAAACGTAGACGAAAGCGTAAGGTGCAGATACTAAAAAGGAATATATCAAAAATTCAACTTTAACATGAATTGTTGTAAAAGATTTGCCTACATGGCAATTTGAATAACGTTTTTTACACAATTTGTTATAATTAAATTGCATTTAGAGATTATTTTCCACTGATGCCCATTCCAAAATTGCTGATAAAAGTGTTGGCAAAACGCTGAATTCAATTGGTTTGTTAGCACATGTCATGCGAGTTTACAGTTTATTGTTCAAATGAAATGCTTTAAAAATACCATACTAAGAAAGCAAATGATTAGAAAGTCATTATAAGGTTTCACTTTTGGCGGTAGTGTACGCTAAAATATACGCAGTAAAATTTTTGGAATTGGTCCTAATATAACGTATTCTAAACCAGTTTATTTTGAAACAAATTAATGTCCCTGGATGATAAATTAGAACCAGTTCTTTCGAAGTTGATATAAGAACAGATTCTCAGATAGCTTCACGGAACTGTAACAATCGGTTCTACAAATCCAGATCGCTGTTATCCTTTAGAATTAAAAAAAAAAAAAAAAAAAAAAACAATCTTATCCCCGAAAATCCCACCCACATAAAGTACTTTGTAGCACTTTGATTACGGGTAATTTTCTATAGACACAGCTGACTTTCTAGGAACAGATATCTAGAAAACAAAAAAATAAAAGAAAAAACTGCATTTACAGCAAATCTGATTAGAAAAGATTTACAATTGCAAAACGCTTTGATTTCCTTTGGCGTGGTTGTCTTTTGATTTATGTGAGTAAATAGTAATTTAAGCTGTTTAAAGAAAAGTATTATTCAGAGTAATTTTCTCTATGAACACTGCTTTTGAATATTATTTCTACAAGAAAAACGACAATGACGCAGATAAATTAAATAAAAAAAATAAACACAAAAAAAAACAAAACCAAAACGACAAATAAAGCGCTCAAATACTAAGAGTTTTCTTAAAAATTTCAATTTAATAATTTAAATAAGTATATAAAAAAAAAAGATTACAAATAAGGACATAAAAGCTCCAAAAGAAAAACTATATACAATCGATTACAGTTTAATTATAAAGTAATTCATATATCGTATTGTAAAAGTTAAAGCGAATTTTTAAAATTATAAACAAATACTAAGGTTTAACTTAAAATTTTATACACAGGGAAGCTAATGTGATTCAAAATTATATGGGAGGGAGTGGGCATAATTAAATTTCAAGTTTTTAAAAGATAAAAACTTCATAAAAGTTTCAAAATAGCGGCGTTTCGACGTTTTGTTTTCAATTGTTTACAATAACTACATCTAAAAACAAAGAAGGAATGAATATCACTTTACATATTTCGTTAAATTCCACAATGAAATTTCCAAATGATTTTGTTTTCATTTTTGTTGTTTCTTTTAATAAATACAAACATTAAACTTAACTAAACGTTGTGATGCTGCGTGGTGTTGGGTTTTAGAGGAGGATTCATCTAACCTAGAACAAAGTTGAACTCAAATATGAGACTTGACGAAAAGGAGTTAGTTTTTTTTTAAGAAATCAGTGCGTTTTCTTTTATGGCTATACTTTAAGGGAAACTTAAAACTAAAACTATTTTCTTAAGGACGTTGATGTTGCGCTGCCTCCTGTTTTGGGTGCCTCAAAACGTTGTGTTAGCGAGGCTACAGTCGAATTGGTTTTCACTGAAACCGTTGGAGGCCGCGTGGCCTTCGCACCCGCCGTTGTTGTTGTGGACGTTTGTTGTGTTATAGAGCCCACGGTGGGCGCTGTTACGGCCGGTTTCTTTTGGCTCGTGAATGAGGGTTTGGTTGATAGGGGTTTCGGTTTCGAAATGGTCGCGCTTGTGGGCCTTGTGGTACTTTGATTTTGACTCTGTGTAATGCTGTTAGGCGGCAGTGATTTCTGTTGTGATTTTGTAAAGCTTTTGGCTTTTGACGCTGTCGAGTTGTTGAAGCGATTTTGGGCGGTGGTGATGGTGTTACTGACAGGTGCTGCACCCGCCGCTGTTGCTGCGCTTGGCTTAAAACTAGAAAATGCTGTGGTAGGTGATAAATCAGACCTTGTGGGAGCCACACGGGCTATGGGTGCATTGATCGGTGCTGGCCTTAAATAGGACGTAGGATTTGTAGTTGGCTTTGAGGAAATGTTAGTTGATTCCTTTGCAGTTTGAAGATTAAGGGGCTCCTCTGCTTTGGAGTTTTTTGCCTCTTCTTTGGGTTTGCTTTTCACAAGGCTAGAAGCTGCTGCTGAGTAAATGGAATCTGCTCCATTTCTTTTCTCAATTTCATTGACAATTTCACCCAACAAACCCAGATCACTGGCGCTGGCCACACTGTTGCGTTGACTACCCACCAAATCACTGCGTTTCAAGGTTTGGGCCGCCGGCGGAATTTCATCTATTACCGAGTAAATATTATCGCCTGCTTCGGAGACCCTATGTATGGGTGAATCTTGTTCAGCTACACTCGCTAGAGGTTCCTCTATAAATTCACAATCATCATAAGTGTTTTCAGGTCCTCTAGTAACGCCAATAGGCAATTGATAACCCGAAGAAGTAGTGGAATTAGTTTTCTTTAACGGTGGCGGCCTGGGCGGGGGACTTTTTGGCCTTTGTCCCGATAATGTCTGAGATGAGACTGCACTTCTGGGCCTGGCGGTGCTCTGTGGCCCGGTTTGGCGCATAGAACCAAAGCTTTGTATGTTGGTTTTCTTTGTTGGTGAACGCATCGATTGGGCTCTTTTCACCAAATTTTTGGTTTCTTCTTCTTTGGGTGTCAGTTCAGAATCTGAATTGGACGATTCCCCTTGGGGACTCTGCTGCAAAGGTATAGGTGCCGAGATCTCCAAGTTCTTTAACTTTTCACGATCTATGTATGTTTTCTCTTTGGCTGTTGCTTTGTCTTCTTTCTTAAGGAATGAAGTAATTCTCCTGATGGTGCCATCCCTTTTCACATTAAGTTTAGGATCGGCGTGCAAGGGTACAGGCGGTGCTGGAGCTGGCTTAAGTACCTCTCCCGGCACGAGCGGAGCGGGACGAGATGGCGTTAAGTCTGAAGTGCTACCCGAAGCCTTTACAGGCAAAGCCATGGTAGAATTCTCTAACACCGGCATCGATATTATAGGTCGAGCTGTAGAACCGGGATTTGGTGGCGGCAATGCAGGAGCTTGTGTGCCATTGGCATTGGGTGGAGCAGGCGCTTTGCGGGTGAGAGTGCCGTTCATTTTCACATCATTCTGTTTAATGGGCGGTGGCGGTGCCGCTCTCTGGGGAACTTGCAGGGAATTATCCTGTAGCGTGGGTTGTACATAAGCCACATTAGGTCCTGTGAAATTATTCGTTGGCGAAGTGGCGTCATTAAGAGGCCGCAACGTGAATCCTTTAAATTTGCCAAACATTCCATTGCCCATGTCATTCGAATCGCTGGGTGATTTTAGCAAAGCCGAATTCATATCATCGGTGCTGCTAGGCGTCGATTTCTGCAGTCCGTTGGCATTCACTTGGCCAATGTTGTTGCCATTTGGACCACGAGAGGGCGGTTGTTTTGCGCCGCTAGCCGATTTGATACTAAAATGGGGAAGATAACAAAAAGTAAACGATTAGCAATTTATGAGCACTATTGGGGAAAGGGAAGTAATTAAACATTATACGATTATGAGGCGGATCTGGTGTTTTTTTTTGCTTTTTTGGTGTAACATACCCATGCAGCAGTTAACGTGGTAACGATGTAAATGTTTAACACAAAATTATGAAAGCGCGCATACCCATTGCCAATGGAACGAAGGTTCATAGACAAACGCACACACACACACACAAACTGTGCCCAAGCTATAGAAGGAAGATAAACAATAAAGAGGAAAAACATGCAAAGATTTTTGGGGGTAGCCAGGAAAATTCAAACACCATGCGATGGATAAGACAACAAATGCAGAATGCGAAAGAAAAGCGGATAAAGAGATAGGAAACAAAAGCAAATGTTTATTACAAAAAGTGCAACTTAAAATAGTAATAAATCTAGAGAAATAAAGAGAGGGAGAGAGATGGGAAAAACAAAATACAATCTTATAAGATAAAATTAGAAGCAATATTTAAAAGTAGTTATACAAAAAACTTAGACTAATAGTAATTTTGCCATTACAATACATTTTAAATAATACAGAGAGGAACAGCGTTTTTGTTGCCGTGCAGCGGTCTGCCGTAATTGGGTGCGAAGTTTTCAGAAAAATTATAAGCATCGTTTGGGATAGCTCTACATAATTTTTGAAATATAGTGGATCAATTAGTACTTTTTGCAATTAAATTTTTGCTAATTTAGCTTATGATGCCAAAAACTAGTTCATAGCCAGTGATAAATAAAATAAACTGTTCATATCTGTTGTAGTTTTGGAGATGACTTGATTTTTTGATTGAATTACAATGTGATTTTTGCTTTTTCAGCTCTTATCTAAAAGGCTGAAATAGGCTTTTTTATTTCATTACTTATTTTATCATATTTTATAAACTAAAAATAATAAAATTAGTTCTTTTTTTTAATCCTCATTTTCTCAAAATCTACAAGAGATTAGAACAATCGAAATCATCATTTGAGACTTGTGCTATATAACTAAAGTTAGAGACCACAATTTGTTACAATAACTAGATCTGATCGAAATAAACTCATAGAAAGTGGCAAAAAGGTAACTTTTTTAATTTTTTTTTTTAATATATTAGAAACTACAGCCGACCTATGAAAAAAGGAAATATTTCTGAAATCCTCATGCCGGAATTAACAGAAACTCTACTGAAAGGAAAACAATTTGGTCCCCATTTCGTTTAGTTCAAGAAACACGAATTTAAAATGAATGAATTTATAAGTTTTAAAGGTTTTGTTCATAATAATTTATTAAAGAATAGTATCTTTATTAAATTGTAATGAATATTTTTACACTTTCTTAGATCAAACTATAGACACACAGTACTGGGATACAAATGCAGATATTTTGTTTGGTGCCCAGATGTCTTTAATTGACATTGATGTTATCCGTTTGTGAGAATTTCAAAAATGTTTTTTTTTCCTGGGCTCAATATTAAGGAAACGTAACTGATTCCTAAACACAAAGATTTGTTGTAGTTCATTGTGAATCTATCGCCTGTCGCCCGGCATATTCCTTCTGGAAAACCGATATATTTTGCAATGAAATTGAAAATAGAATTATACTGCGCTTTTTCAAAACTAATTTCAATGTGATAATGTATGTGATAATGTAAAATATATTTTTTCTATTTTTGCACCATCACATCTCAAAAACCAGAGCTGACACAGAGAGATTAACAAATTGTTTAAATTCATTGCGACTGAATTCCGCTATAATTATATTGGATGTAATGAATTCTTCGCTCTTTTCGACAAGAATTTTTTACTAGCGTCTTGGAGTGGCCGGTTATAGTGAGTTTTGAACTGGAATCGGCTGGAATCGGAGACAACTTAAGATCTCTAGTTTTCGAGATATTGTATGAATTTCGAATTTCGCGAAGAAGCTATAATTTTATCAAAACTTTTAATATTATCTATATAATTGCTACTTTTGAAATGACAGCAAAATGCTTTTAAATATATAGGTATATATTGGAGACAACTTAAGGTCTCTAGTTTTCGAGATATTATATGAATTTCGATTTTCGTGAAGAAGCTGTAATTTTTTCAAAATTTTTAATATTATCTATATTTGCTACTTTTCAAAGGACAGCAAAAGTTTACAGCTTAGTTTTGCCTGCATTACGATTCTATAAGTGTCACTAATTTTGTTATATCATTTCTGGAATCTTAGCTCAGGTCCTATTTATAGAGATATCTCGGAAAACTTCAGAAATTTTGCTAAATGGAAATAACTTCAAAATGCGAATTTGTCAAACATTTCCGAAATGTTTATTTTTTTTTTATTACGATTCTATAAGTGTCACTAATTTGGTATATCATTTCTGGAATCTTAGCTCAGGTCCTATTTCTAGAGATATCTCGGCAAAACTTCAGAAATTTTGCTAAATGGAAATAACTACAAAATGCGAATTTGTCAAACATTTCCAAAATTTTTTTTTAGGTATTAACAAATGTTAAAAACAAATGGAACCAACAATACCGATAATCTAAAATTACTTTTGAAATTATCAAACCAAATTTCAAACCAAACCAATAGAAAGTATGAATTGGAAGCCCTCCCATTGCATTATATCTTCATTTTCATTTAATTGTGGATGAGATTTTAGGGGCAATCCGTTCGGTTCTTGCTTCCAAAAGATGAACATATAATATTAGAAACAAAACACTGAGGAAGATATCAAAAAGTAAGATAGAAATAAGTTTACGTGCAGAATGTGCGAACTTAGATCCGTATTCATAAATATTTACTGAAGATTTATTGATCAAAAAACGTTCTTCAAACCCTTAATAAATTATTATGAATATGATCTTTGTATTGTAAATAAAGCTCATTGATATAAACTCATTAGTTTAATTAATCAATAGATTGAAATACTTTTATTAACTCCTACTATTGTCAGTATCCAATTATTGCCCCTCTCGAGAGAAAAAAAAAATTGTTTGAAATCTTCAGTTACATTAAGTGTTAGATATAATAGATCAGTCGGCATGTTTCCAATAAGCTAAAGATTTAATTAAATTTAATCTCTTAATTCAATAATTTCTTTGCTTTCTTTACCTTTTTTTAGGAAGCAGAGTTATGCGTCCCGTTTTTATCGATGTTCACTGGTTTGTTTTCTTTAATGGGATCTCTATAATTTAAAATCTATTACACTCTATCGATTTAAACATTTAATGAAAGATTTTCCAGTCTGTAGGTGTGAAAAGCGTGTTAGTTTTTTTTTTTTTTTTTTAATAAGATTACAATTTCGTCGGTAATTTGTTATGTTCAATTAATTGGAAAGAATTATTATCGAAAATATTCATTAAAATCTTAAATTTATAACATTTTTAACTCCTACAAAACTTTGAATCTGTTTTAGTGAGTCTAGTTATGGAGATATCTGACAACACAATATATTAAAAATTAAAAAATAAGCGCACATTTGACAAGCATTTTGTGTTGGTTTTAATCTTGGGAAAAGGCCAAATCTATACAGGCTTATACTTCAGAATTTAAAAGGTATTTCTGAATTTTAGGCAATTTAACTAAATGGGTCTGTTCAGAGGTTCCCAAAAACACCAAAATAGAAAATATATGTTTCCAAAATGTCTCTTGAAATAGAACCAAAACTCCTTCTTTTAGACTCCAAGCAATTTAACTTAACTGCCATTTTGTAGAGCTCCTCAAAAATCTCAAAATAGGCAAATCTGATTAAAGTTTTTCCAAAATATCATTCGAACTAGATCCATCTGGCAAGAATTTTTGAAATTCGAAAGAACTTATCTGCGTAAGAATCTAGCTTTCAAATCTTTAAGATTTCTGGTGGATAAGAATGAAAATAAAATATAGCTCTATGTTGCCAATTTAGTTAGATATTTCATTTGATTATATCCTGAAAAGTACAAATATGATGCAACATAAGCAATAACATTTATATTATAATATTACTACATTGGGTATAATGATAATCAGTTTATCTGTTCTAATTTCAAAAACTCTACTGGCAAATAGTTATTCGAAAATGGTTAAAAATATAATTTTTCTGATATCTCTAAAACTAGAGCCAAATTTGGGGAAAAACTTTGTTCACTTTAAACTTCAACACGAATGAAAATAAAGGGAAAATGGTGTAAGGTTGTGTTATAGTAAAAACAAATATTCTACACAAAAGTCTATCAAACTAAAGGGTGGCGCATAAGTAACGTTAACGGCGACTATATTGAATGCGTTCTTGTGCATCATTTGGTTTTAAATCGTGAACCAATTGCATATTATATGGGAAAATATGTAACATATGCAAAATTCTTTGCAAAGACCGCCTAGACATCTCTAATTGCTGAGAACGTCGCCTGGTGAAAGTTTCGCAGTTTTCCTCAATACTTGCTTGCACTCGAGCAATGGCCACTTCATTTCGAACTGCACGAGGTTTTCCAGCACGCGGAAGATCATAGACAGACCCTTGTTGCCCAAAACGCTGAACCAATCGATAAATTGTTGGAGCGCTAGGAGCATTTCGAACATGAAAGAAATTTCGATATGATCTGAATAATCGAATGTAGACTTTCAAAGTAAAATTGAACAACTTTGGTTCTTTGTTCTGTGCTGAGCCTTTCCATCATAAATTTCCCAAGTATTTTTTACTTAATTCTATAAAGAGACGAATAAAAAGATTTAAACAAAAAATGTATTCACTGATCAAATCTTAGCGTTGCTTATGCGCCACCCTGTAGTTGAACTTTATTTATAAAAACATGGATTGTTGGATCTTGTGTGCACACTCTGGTTGTGTGGTAAACCTCATAAACCCTTAGAATTAAGAGCATAATTCGGATAGGCCCTATCCGATAGGGAATGATAACAAGTGGACGAGATGTAAACTTTAAGCGTTCCTCTATTTTCTTTCTTAAACTATTGTCGAATCTTTTATATTATATTTTAAACTATTGACTTTACATTGAAATATTTCTTTATAACAGATTACATGGTTTGTAAATCGTATGTTTTATTTTTAATCAAAACTTATATTTCACTCTGAGAAAGTTGTTCGTTTTTTTCATAATTATTCGTTCAATTTGATAGAATTATCTTTGAGATCTACAATACATATTTAAACATATATTGGAGACATTTTAATTTTCATCTAATTGTTACTATTGTGATCTTTTATATATTAAATAATATATTATTCGTAATTCTATTTTAATTTTTTTATTTCAATTAATATAAGAAATTTTTAAAAATTTCAAATACTCCACTTAACAAGTAACAAACTTTAACACTATGTAATACTTTTAAAACTAAAGCAAATTAACTACAAAGTACAAACTTAAGAAATAAAAGATAAATTGCAAAGCGGTAAAGGAAAATTGAAAAAAAAATAACACCAAAAACTTATGAAGAAAAGAAACAATAAATACGAGCGTACAGGTGCAGTACATATGTATGTAGAGTACATAAAACATGAAATCATAACGAAACACAACAACAATATTGGATTTTTGCATTAACTGAAACATTCTTTTGTAACTTGGTAAAATGTTGAACGTCAGCTTTAGGAATTAGGCGCGTGCGTGAAGGCAAACTATCAGCGTCATGCTTCAAAACATTTGGATTTCGTAAAAATGAGGTAAGGCAAGTGAATTTAGGAAAAAAAATCGTCAGCGAAGTAAAAGGAATGTTTTTAAATATTTATTTGTAGTAATAATAATTCATAAAACCTTTATCAAATATGTAGACTGTTATAAATTATTCAAATGCTGCCCAAATCTATTGGTTTTATTCGGCAAAAGAGAAGAAAATCCTTTAGTTAATAGAAAATAATTAAATAAAACAACAAATTTCCATTATTTCTAATGCATTGGACGGGGCTTCTCATAAATAATGGGTTTAGTTTAGTTTATCTACTTTTAGATAATTTGATTTGCCATTTACAATTCTAATCTACCATTTACCCGCAAATCCAAAAGTCAAACTGAGATTTTTTCTCATAGATATCTAAAACATGGCAGTATGGCTAACAAATTTATTACAGTCAAATTTGGATAAATAGAACGCAGTTAAGTGGAAAAAATCTCATTTTTTTTTTTTTTTTTTTTTTGATGCACCCCTTTTGGAGATAAAAGAACTCCTTAAGCGATATAAAATCCTTATAAGTGATCATATTATTGCGAAGATTTACCTCTATACGTAGAATTTTATTCTTTATTACCTCTACAATTGTAATTTTTGTAATTTGTCTTCACTTTACATAGGAAAAAAAAACCAACTGGGAATTGTGGTCTATCTTAGTGCTGCAGCTATATTTACGTTTAAACGTACAGCAAGGAATGAATGAAAACGAACGCATTGTTTTTTTCGAAAAAACTAAACTGCAGAACTTCTTTTATTATCCTTTCTCTCCTAAAACTTCCTAGCCCAAGTTGTCAGTTTTTGTATCGAACTGACGGACTTGCGATGTCAGCCAGAAAATCTTGATGTAAATGAAAAAATAAAAATCATTAATGATTTCTAACGGATTTACTACTTTATTTTATAATATTATAATAGCATTTATTTTAAATGAAACTTTTGAGTATTTTTTTAAGCAGAGATGCATTAAATTCCTCCGAAAACTTATTATTTGGGAGATGATACCTTTCAAAAATGAAAATCCATTGTAATCCATGTAAGTGGAAACGGTAATAATTGGAAATCTTTTACAAATAGAACGAAAAGTTCTGTCTCTTGATGAATTCACTTATCCAAATTTTATTTTAAATGAAACTTTCGAGTGTTTTTTTAAGCAGAGATGCACTAAATTCCTTCAAAAAATTATTATTTGGGAGATGATGCCTTTCAAAAATGAAAATCCATTGTATTCCATGTAAGTGGAAACGGTAATAATTGGAAATCTTTTATAAATAGAACGAAAAGTTCTGTCTCTTGAAGATTCCAATTATTCAAATTTCATTTTAAATGAAACGTTGAGTATTTTTTTAAGCAGAGATGCACTAAATTCCTTCAAAAAATTATAATTTGGTAGATGATCCCTTTCAAAAATGAAAATCCATTGTAATCCATGTAAGTGGAAACTGTAATAATTGGAAATCTTTTATAAATAGAACGAAAAGTTCTGTCTCTTGAAGATTCCGCTTATCCAAATTTGATTGTATTTAACGGCAAATTCAAATGTTAGCCTTAGAATCTTTTACTGAGGTATCTAAAACATGGCAGTGTTGCAAATACTAGTCGAAAGTTTGGACATGATATGTAATGGGAAGACTTTCAAATTAAAACAGAGATTACATGGCCGTATTGCACAAAATTTTAATCAATGCTGTTGGCCTATCTGCCGCTTAAAATCAAGACACAGCAACAGTTTTGGCAATGTCTGAAGTTCTCTTCTCCCTAGCCAATTATGTTGATTAACAAAAACTACAAAATACAAAATAAAAACAGAAATTTGCCAATGTTATTAGCCACTAATCGGTTATAGGGACTTAATTATAATTGGAATATTCTTATTGAAAACCAAAACTGGAATTTTCCCAAAATTAGCACGGTTTTAGAGAAATCTATAAATTTCTTAAATTTCTTAGACATGAATTATATACCTATAATTACTACGTTCTATTTCACAAAAAACCATTCCTACGTTTTTATTAAAATTCTGAGAAGATTTTCCACTTTGTTTTTTCCAACTTCAATTGCCTTGCTTATTTTTCTACATCCAAATTCAAAAATCATTCACAAACAAACAATAAATAATCATTCTTCTGTTAACTTTTAAAACTCTAATTATCATTAGTAGGTTATAGATGATAAACACACCTATTCGTCTGATCGGTTACAGTGTATGTGGTGCCATCGACAAGTGCATGAGGATTTGTGGTGGAATTCAAACGGACTTCGGTTATTTCAAATTTACGTTTCAATGTATTCACATTTCCATTTGTGGAACCGGAATTTTGATTATGATTTTTCAAAGTTTTGCTATTATTATTATTATTATTGTTGTTATTGTTATGCATATTGTTAGAGGAAGAGGATGAGGATGAAGTGGGCGATTTACTGGAGGCTGTAGTGGGAGAAATTTTAGTTTTGTTTAAGGTGTTGTTGTTAGGTGTACAGGAGACCTGTGATTTCGTTAGTTTTGGTTTATGAAGTATGGGTGGCGCTGGCCTTTGTATGCCTTTTTTTGTCTGTGTTTTTATTGTTGTTATCTCATTATGACTCTTGGATAGTGTCAAATTGGAGTTCTTTTGCAAATTATTAGCTATTTTACAAAAATTGCCATTTGACGAAGATTGTCTCAGTTTTCGTCCCATATTAGGCGATGTAACAGTCGATGCAGAAGGTGTTATCGATTTTATTGTTATCTTTGTATTTGTGGTTTTTGTTGGTGTTTTCGTGTAGTTGTTGTTTTTGCTATTGTTATGTTTTAATGTGTTATTGGGTGCTGTTAGATTTTCAGCCTCGCAAGACTGACGTGCAGCAGGACTAGCAGTCCTTTTTAGTGGCTTACGATTAACATCAGCCTTTTTAGGTGAAGATAACTTAAAAGAACTTGAGGAAGTAGTAAAGGAAGGTGTTGAGATAGATGAGTTGAGATCTTTGCAATTATCGGAGTGTGCAGTGACAGAAGTATAGGAACTAGTGCTAATAGATAAACCGTGCTTATGCGGAGTAGATACATACATATTCTCGGTCAATTTGCCGCCGGCAAATAGCGGATGATGGCGGCAGTAGTACATGAAGAAACAGAAGGCAGCCATAAATGGTAAGACGGCAAAGAAGAAGATGTACATAAAGCGTTGGAAGGCTTCGTGACCTGGAAGAAAGAGAGAGAAAGAGAGGATAAAATAAAATGTAATTTAATGAAATTTTAAAAACCAGAAAATTAAAGCTATATTAAGTAATAAATTCTGTTATGAATTTTTCTATTGGAATGAAGTCTTAGCTAATACTTTCTGCCCAACAAACGTATTCGCAATTGTTTAATTACAGGTGTCTTAGTTTTTCCTAAAAATTTTTCGCTAGCAGAGTAATGCAGAAGAAGTTTAAAATTTTAAGATTTGCCGAGCGGAAGAAAGAGAGAGGCGGATATAATACTTTTTTTTTTGTTTTTGCAACGGATTCTGTTAAAATTTTTATTTAAGACTTTTGTTTTAATACCAGTTCAATCTTAGCCGCAGTTTTCTAGTAAAAATTTCGCTAAACTTTAGTCCAACAAGATTAATTTTCTATAAAAAAAGTGTTTAGAAAGACTGCCTATAAAAAAATGAAATCCAACAGCACTTTTTGAAAACTTTCTTAATGAAAAATCGCTTGATAATATATGAGTATCCATATCAGACAATTTCTACACTTACTGTTAGGGTTTGTTGCCGGTCCGCTGTCTTCAGAGCCGCCGGGTCCAGGCAATTTGCATGTTGATCCCGTAAAACCAATATTACAGTGGCAGTGTCCCTTGCTGTTGCATATGCCATTACCGCTGCAATCTTCTGGGCATTCCTTACCCATACCCGTACGTCTCAGCTGTTCAATAGCCAAACATTTCTGATTGACACACATCTTATCGTCGCCGCATTTTGCTCCATTGGGCGTGAGACCCGGATCAGTTGACTGTAAGCCTAAATCCACTAAAGCCGTGCGACACGGCACAATGTCATTGTCATGCGTGATAAAGGAATGCGATAACACAGCAGCTGTTTCCATGCCAAATTCTAGTCGTTCATTCAAATGACGACAGTGCAACATGCCACACAAGGCATGTTCCTCCTCACAGGGTATAAAGGTGTTATTCAAACGATTATAACCGCAATTGCCTACACGTTTGCCTTGGATATTCATTTGTGCATAACAGGGTTCAGAGTTCTCGCCCGTGGGACCCCATAAAATGCGACATTGATATGAATGAGAGCGACAATTGCCCTGATAGCAATAGGCTTGGCCGCCATCGCAAGCTTCCGTATCACGTTTGAACACATCTTGGGGACAATACTCCGATTCTCCGGTGCAATATTCCGGCAAATCACATTCATTCTCGGCATTGCGACACTCTGTGCCCGCCACTTTGGGTCGACACGTGGTCAAGTCACAACACTCTCCGGTAGCACAGGAGGCATTCGTATGCAGCATACAGGTATAAGGATCACAACAGGTATTCTCACAGTACTTGGGTAGGCCACAATCACATTGTTCGCCAGGCTCAACGAAACCGTTGCCGCATTGAGGCGAATCGAACAGTTTGGTGGGTTTGTTGCGCAGACAATAATTCATGCCGCGGGAGAAGGCTATATTCAGTTGATCTATGCTACAAGAGCTCCAATGAACTGGTAATACTGATGTACTACTGGCAGACATGATGCATTTTTCATCTTGACACTTGCAATCGGCCGAGTCGTGTTCCATGCCAAAATTGTGGCCCAGTTCATGAGCCATGGTAGTGGCTACCACACCAGCAATATGGCTGTGTTCAACATTAACACTGCCCGAGTACTCGTGGGTACAAATGGGACCCTTAAAGGCTTTGCCTAGAGAAGATAAAGAACAATTTTATTACGATATAGGAAAAAATAATAATTTGATGTGATGTGTACTTACCCACTACACCTTTATCGAATTTGATTTTTGTTAAAAGTTGTGCACTATCATTGGGATGTTCCAGAACCAGTTTGGTGCGCCTATAATTTAGGAAATTTCTTAAAGTTATATCAGCATCGGGGGTGATTTCGATCTCATTCGATTCGTTCCAAATGACCACACCGACCAAGGCAATGAAAATGTTTAAAGGGACATAAAGCTGCAAGGATGCGAAAAGAAAAACGTGATACGCGGAATTATATACGTAAAATGCATAAAATAGTAGATTGAAATCATTGAAATTGGATTGACCAGGACTAGTGTTAACAATGTCAGTTAAGTTGTAAAGTGGTAAAAAATCATAAAATCGAATATCAATATAAAAAAGATATAACAAACCAAGTTAAAAGGGACAGGCAAGAGAATTGTACATTAATGTGTCCGAACGGCAGTTCTAAATTATTGCAATAAAAAAAAATCACAATTTGCTAGTGATTACCTGTGACTTGGCAGGTTTGTTATGCTCTCCCTATTAATTATTGCAAGCCTATAATTCATAGGAGTACATTTTGAGTCAAGTCTGGCGGTCAATGACATTTTCCTATTTCGAACATTTTTCAATACATTTTTTTTATTTATTCTATTAATAACCGAGCCATATGGCCATATTCTACTGTATACAGAAGTACTGATTTGAGTTTTGGATAAAAGTCAACCGAAGCAATATCACGTGAACATGGTGATTGTTTGAAATAGGTCTATTGGTTTTCTTTCCACTAATTTCGATGAATTTGCTCCGTCAAACGCCGCATTATATCCAGATAATATTACTTATTTGCCGTCTGACCATCTAGCAAGAATTCCGGGTGCGCAACATTGCGATAATCAAAGAAAACAGTAAACATTACTTTATACTTTGACTTTAAGGGGTCCCGGTGGTCTAGAATTTTCAAAAAATCGATATTTTTTCGAAATATTTCGAAAGTATAGGCTTTTAAGAATATACTGTCAAACTTGAAAGGATATTCCCAGTATTTTCGATTCTACAGCCGTTTTAGCATGTAGAGTCAGAGATATCTTCTTTTCGTTGTAGATAATGGCGAATGTCGATTGATGTATTTGAATTCAAGTGTTTTGAATTTCAAATGAAGTGATTTAAATTTGACTATGTTTGTTGAAATTTGAAATAAATTTTCGTGTTTTTATTTCAAAACGAAAAAAATTGAGTTTGAGTTCATTTAAATTTTTTAATGAAGTTTTTGATTTTTTAATTCAAACTTTATGAACTGATTACTGAGAATTTATGGCGAACTATTTCTTTCGTCAAAGTATTCGATTTCGTTAAATCTTCCACAACTTACGGCATTCATAATGTTGGCCAAATCTTTACAATGTTGATGAACTTTCTTCATATTCTCATTGAAAGACTTATAGGCCTTGTTGTCGATGACAATAACAATTTCCACATACGACGAATGTTTATTGGAATTATAAGGTCCTCGGATCATATTACTATCATCATATGAACGTTTATGCTAGAAAATTTAAAGGGGAAAAATAATTAGAAAATCGCAATGCATCGTCTTCCATCTCATAACTTACTCTTAAAATGCGATTAAATTCCTCGCCATCAATATGATTGGACACATCGGAGACCATATTCTCTGCTACATTTTGGAGGAAAGCGTCTTTTTCACGATGGTGATCGTGGTCATAGCCGCAAGTGGAATTTTTGTTTAAATCAGAATGTCTGTAAAAAGAAAAAATATTTAGAATAAACTACATATACTCGGTAAACAATTATGATGATACTAAGCTATATTGTTTAACAGTAAGTTCTCAAAATTCGATAATTTTTCAAGATTACTGAAGTCTAGCAATTTAACAACATTTTTTTCTAATTAAGATTCAGAGGATCCCGTTATCCAGGTATAAAGTTGTTAATTATTCCTTCACCCGAAGTAATGAACGTGTATATCATTGGATACGGCAAACATGTAAGCCCCTAGAAGAAAGTGTTTATAGTACAAAATATCTTTCGATCAGATGTGTCCCAGGACTTTTTAAACCGATTGAGAAATGTGCGTTTGTTTGCCTTGCTGGTAGGTACGATAAAGAAAATCTTTGCGAAACTTCTTAAAATTTGGCTTAGCTTAATATTTTGCCAGATCGTAGACGGGAATGGACTATATTGATCAACGCCTTCTGGTTACCTCCCATTCAAATTGAGCGTTTCCTTGAATTAAAATTTTCCCAGTAGCTCTTAATTAATCTTTCTTCTGTAAGCTTTAATTTAGAGGTTGCAATAACGTAACTATGCCCATTTTGGTACCTCCCATTCCAATTTTCTAATTTAACCCTCCTTTTTCTAGCTTCATATCTTTAACTCCTTTACATTAAGTTCAGTGAAATTTAGCACGAAATAGGCTTATAGTAAACTTAATTTTGCGAATGAAGGCAAACCGTATAGCCACGCCCATTAGAATATTATACATACAAATTCGTCGATTTTCCAAAGAACAAAGCTTCTTCTTTAGTTTTCAGGCGTAAGTCTTCATTAAGTTATAATCGCAATTCTTCTATTGTGCTTTAATTCGGAGCATTTGTAGATAAGAACCTAGTGGATTATTAAGCCCCTTCTGGTAAACCGGACAGTTTTCTGCTAACGCAAAATAACTTTGGGTGAACATGTGAGTAAGCCTGTCTACCTTACTGAAATTTCTGTCCTGGTTTCTTATTTGTTTTTAAGATATTCCCTTCTCGAAATATTAATATTATTATGTTGATTATGTTTGTCGAAAAGACAACTTTTTGACAGCACTTTTCAATAAATACAAATAGAATTTTTGAATACAAAATCAGTACATTAAACTGCAAACAAATTGTGCGAAGCCGTGTTATTTGGGACAGTGGGCTGAAAGGCAAATTTAATGGCGCCACAAAAATATAAAAGAAATAGACATCACAGCGCTTTTCATGCCAAAGTTCTTCTCATTTTGCTTTGGTGAAAGCAAAAGTGAGCTTTGCATTTTCAGAAAGAAGAAAAGTGAAGGAAATGCTGAATGAAAATCGCCATTTAGGTTTGAGAGAGATACCCGCTGAACTTACTGTATCTCACAAATCTATTCATACCGCAAGACCTGAATTTTTCTCAAAAGATCGTGGGAGATACGCGTAAAGATCGTGGGAGATATGCTAAAATGAATAAATTTCGACTCCACATTCATAAAACTCATTATAAATGGTAATAAGACATGGGTTTACGCAAAGCTGCCAACAAGCTTCGAAAGGACACCTTCCTTATGAGCCAAAACCCAAACTACGTCATAATTGATCAAACATCAAGTTAATGTTGACTGTTTCCTCGATTATCGCGGTGTTGTGCATTTGGAATTGTTGACAGAAAGCTAGACGGTAAATAAAGAAAACTTTCTGAATGTTAGAAAGAAAATTCATGGATTTTGCACCACTATTAGTGAAGGCTATCATTGTGAACGAATTTCTGATGAAAAATTCAACAAATATCATTGAATTAAGTGAAGGCTACCATTGTGAACGAATGTCTGATGAAAAACTCAACAAATATCATTGAATTATCATCCGGTTCACGTGATATGTCTCCGGCTACAATTTTTTTCCAAAACTCATATTGCCAATTCGAGGTACTCGTCTGCATTCGAAAGAAGACATAAAAAAGAATTAGCAGTGAGAACTGAAGTCTTTTCTAGAAAAGGTGTTTTAAAAATGTTTTGATGATTGGATTATTCACCGGCAGAAATGTATTATTTTGGAAGGTGCCTATTTTAAAGGCAATACAATAAATTTGAACGAATAATAAATATTTTGTTTTATTGACCAGATCAAGGCACTTTTTTCACAGAATGTACGTTGGTGACGAACGCATCATACACACTTTTATGCTTATTTTAACGTTAACATTGATACTCCTCCACATTGATATTCCTCACGCAATCACCTTTCCTACCACTGTCCATGCGTCCCATCTACCAACCACTCTTCATTTGCAAAGTAGCCTCCACTGGTTAGTTTTTTTTTGTGTTCCTCTTCCTACTTTAGAAACGTTTTGTTTATTTGCCAAATAAACCATAAACAAATATTTATTTATGTGTTCACTACGCGATTTGGACAGTTGGTAACTACAGAAGCGCACACATAGTTGTACAACACTATCAGACAACAAGTACTTAGTTCTTCAGGGATGTGTATGGGGAACCCACTTTTGGCATTCGGCACACAAATTGGATCCAATTATGTCAAACATGTTTGAGATACGCAGGTAGGTAGGCACATATATGAAATATTGTAGTATGGCGTGTTTAAAATATCACATCGTAATAGAAATTTAATAATCGTTAGATAAATCAACAATAAATCAATTCAATATAGCTAAACTATTGTTGTAATTAATAATATTTCATTGAAGTCAAGGTGAAGTAGTATAAATAAATCATATAGGCAAACATTATGACAAATTAGGGGATTTCGTTTTATTTTTTATAAATAGAATATTATATTTTTAGGAAGATGTGCATACAGGGTATATAAAAAACAATACAGAAATTTCGTTCAGTTGAACAGACTTACGTATACCTTTGGCTTGTTTGCTTTGTTGCAAAAGAGTGCGAAATGCCAAAAAGGGGCGTGGCAGATCATTAAGATCTTAGCAACAAAAGTTCGGAATGAATTAATAATGCATAATAAAAGAAGCTAAATTATAACTTGTTCTCTTATAACCCACCTCTTTCGTTTATCATCATCGACTTTTTTCAAATCGTCTAATTTACATCTGTGATAACCGAAGAGGTGTGGTAATGTGATCCCTTTTATTCTCAGAATTAGGTTAATTGAAAACCTGCTGTTTGCTTAATTATACTAAAATTAGTGATATAAAATAATGAAAGATATGTGTCTTGAAACGTATAGGTTATATTAGGTAATTTATATGGGAGGTGTTATTCCATTGCTGAAATCTACGTATTAGGTAAGAGGGGACAAATTAAATTCTGAAAAATCGGCCTAACTATTAAGGAAAGAACCAGAAAGGGCGTGACAATGTCGTTCATTTTTATTCCCAGAACTGAGTTTATCAAACTCATGACATACGCCAAATTTTAGTGAACTCAATATAAGTGCTTCGAAGATATAAAGGTAAGAATATATTTATTAAATCAGTGCCATTGATAGCTCGTACGACCTCGTTTAGAATAGTTTGAGAGATCCTAGAATGGTATTTATTAAGCTACAGGATGATGGCTTTAACGCGTTTCACATGAAATCTTAGTTTATCATATAAAATCTTTTACTGCTTTAGGCTATAAAAAAGCAATAACAGGATTTGTTGATTTTAGTTGATATAACCACCTTAATTTGCGTACTTTGTAGGGAGTCTCATACACCATGAGTCCGGTTTAGAATTATAGAATAATAACAAGAAACTATGAATTTTTGCTTTGTTACATGCAAAAAGGGGGTTTTGATATTCCCACTCATATTTCAATGGACCCGTACATCGTCCAAGATTTTTTAAGCCGTAAATAATCTTTGAATAAAGAAACGAATAGTGAATAAACTTAGTTTATTTATAATTTAAATATTTTTGTGTTGATATTGTTTTTGGTATCATTGTATTGAAATCAAATGACCCACTGAAACCATAAAATCATTTAAAAAAAATCAATGGTTTCTCCTTTTTACATTCCTAATGAATTTTCCTGATGCATTCAATAATAGAATGAATAGAATTGTTGGAGTATTCAAATTGCCAGCAAGAACGAATATTAAAGGTAAAACAGTAGATTGACTGTGTTTCGAGCTTTTAAACAGTCATTGCATTTAAAATTTTTTTAATCGAATCATGGACTCAAGCCTTCAGTGGTGCTAGCCTCAATACGAGCTATATAATTTTAGGTTAGTCGTTTCAATTGATCATTTATTTGGACCTTAGAGGCGAAATTCCTCATAAACATTTGTCAGTGATGTTCAATTTGAAATTGTAATTGTACTATTTTAAAAACTATCCGGAGTTGTAGTGCATTTAGTTGAACAGGTTTGAACCAAATATGGAATATACATATACATAGGCGGTCATCTATCTTTCGCAAATTGTACTATTTAATAAAATGTTAAGATTAATTTGTCAACTTTCAACGAAATCATATGGTTGTATAAAACCTTATACAGAGCACATAACCTCGTCCAAATCTGTCTGCCTTTAAAGTATTACACGCACATCAGAAGCTCAAAATATCTTTAAAATTACAGTTGACTAACATTTTTGAAATGTCAGTATCATTAGCATGATCTCTAATTACTAATCGATGTTTTTTTTGGCACGAAATGCCGGATTTGTTGGACGAGACTTTCACAGGTAGAAGTTGATGGTCATTCACGCTCTCCGTCTTCAGCTCATTCTCAATTTTCTTCAAACTTGTTATACCATGAGCCTGTTCGCAGAAGGCGAATGGTCTTTTTACATCATACAAATCAAATACATTTGGCACGGATGTCAAACATAGTGATGACAACCCAGAAAAAATATAATTCTGATATTCGATATACCCGCGTAGTTTTAATGGGAAATTGGTCACACTTTTTGGACATAGTACTGTATTTGTTGTCACAAGGAAAAACATAGCGTAGCATAACTTAGAAGTTATTGCAATCTCTCAACGCAATGTTTTTTTTTTTCATATTACGTAATATCTATAAATTATCTGTCGCCTAAGCACTGTTCCTTGCATTCATAAAGTTACATTCCTAATATATCGATTTTTAAGAAACGCTTAATGTATTAAAACATTGCATTCCGATTTAACACATTTTATTTTCCAACAACACACATTATTTCATAACTTATTTAAACCTATATTTCATTACGACATTCTGCGTTCTCACATATAAACTTACCTAAATAAGTAATGCTCATCTTCCAATTGTCCATCACTGCCAGAGTGTATGAAATATGTGTCAATGCCATCAAAAATGACGCCATTAACGCCGCCATTGCATGTGGATACGGCGGCATACGATTGGGGTTTGTCACGTATAGAACCCTAGATAGTTTAGCAAGAAATTAAATGCGTTACAACAAACAATTAAGTATTTGTTTTTCTTTATCTCCCTCTCTCTTCTCACCACTCACCTGATAATGACACAGATCAATTTCAGTCTTAGTAAAATTTTGTATAACACTTCCTCTGCCACCTCCTTGAGATGTATTCGAATTTTGATAGCGTAAAAAATGTTCCGCAGGCAGTAAATCGTCGTTACGTTTCAGATCAATTAATATCCGTTGACCTTTGTGATGATACGTTAATGTGATATGGGGCACATGAAGACCATCCTGTAGAAATTAATTAAAAGAAAAAGAAGAGACAAAGATTATTATTATAATTACTTTGTTTTCATTAAAAACAGGATTTACAACAATGTTTACGTTCGTTGTTATTCGTCTAACTAACAATTAAAATTTGTTTAATGACAATGTCAACATGTGGGATTTTAAATGTCACTCATTGCCTTTATCTTTGTTTACTTAAAACTTAGTTAAAATACTCCGCCTGGCTGGTTATAATACGATGATGACAAATCGTTAAGAAAACAGTAGATGGAGACAATGAAGACAATGGAAGTCTCTTCAATGGAACGGCCCATCACCACCCACTAACTGATTGTTTGAGGCATGGAAACATTAAGATAAGCCGCCGTGCAGCAATGTGGCACTAAATCCATAAGAGTTCCAAGTAATGAAATGAGTCGAACGAAAGATGTGATGAAAAGTTATGGTAGGGAAAGTTGGTAGAATTTTGTAAAGCGCACCGACTTAGGTATTAACTTTTGCAGTTATACGTTGTAGTAGAAAACAAAGCAAAAAAAAAAAAAAAAAAGTTAAAAATCGCAATAAGAAAATCAACGTTGTATGGGAGGTGTATTTCGTGTCCCTAGAGCGATTTACGGTCATGGCGATCAGACCCTTTTTTGGCTTAATGATTACGTCAATAAAAAAAAATTGCCGTATTTGGGCTGAAGAGCAACCCGAGGAGATTCAATAGCTGCCATTACCTGCAGACAATATTAACAGTTTTGTTTGGCCAATGGATTAGTGAAATCATCGATTCATATTTCTTTAAAAATGAGCTCGACCGAATCATAATTTCGAATAACGTCCATTATAGCACCATGTTAAGCGATAATTTGCTGCCGTTCCAAACGACCGTATATGTCACGAAATATAGCAATCTTTAAAAACAGCGATTTTTGAAAAATTTCTCAATATTTGTCAATAATGATTTAAGAGAGAATGAATTTTTCGTTATTTTTGTTTACGTTACCAAGACGCATGTTATCGTCTAAGAACGATTTCAAAATTTAGCATTTTTCAAAACTTATCAAAGTTTTCTTAGCGATTTCTTGAAAAAAAGCTTAAAATTTTAGTAAATAACAAATTAACACAGAAAAGATGACATTTGAACAGAATCTAAAATATTTAAATAGCAATGAAATAATTGGTTATTTACTGATTGAAATGGAGCCTCGCCGTTGAAATGATCTAATCACAGGCAATGTAAAAAATATGAAAAAAATACTTCTAAATCCACAATTCTCAAAAATAAATCAAAAATCCTTTCACATTTTCTATTAAAAAACACTAATTAGGAAAATTTGCAGATTATATGAAAATAACTGTTAAATACCACGAATAACAATCAATCAATCAAAAATATTCGCATAATTTTTTGCCGACTTCTGGTAACTCTGCGTCATCTCTGACCACTAAAGTTCAGTTAGCGCTTTTATCTTCTCCCTTTCGGTCTTTCTAATAAACGCTCTACCTTTAAAAGCCAAAAAACGCAATGTAAAATATATCAAAGTGTTGTAATTTGTGCATCACAATAAAGTATAGCAATTGTGTAATTAGAATATGCAAAATTTTTGTCGATACGCAATATTAGCTTAAAGAAAATCGAGTGTTAAATTTCTGCAAATTTGTATGAATTTTGATTGTGGAAAAACTTACAAGATCTGCATGAAATGCATAGTGGAAACAACAAAAAAGTGTCCCCCACATACATGTGCCTATTCGTGCAAGTATGTGTAGTATGAAGAAAACTAACGAAATTGAGAGATACAGTTGACTTATAGCAGCGATAATAGAGCATCAAAGTGTTATTGTAAATATTGCGGTAAACCAAGAGAGTGAGTGAAGAACAGCAATAGCTGTTTAGTGTTGTTATTGTCATTGTAAGCACGGTGGATGGTGGTCGGCAGATCGAGTTATAGTGAAATAATGAAATAATCGAGTTATTAGTGAAAAAGGTAAGTGCGTTTTTGATAGTAAGAAGTTGTTATTGTCTAAAATGTTCGCAACAGTCGCATACTACTTTTACTTCTATTTGTCGCGGTAAATACATGCAGAAATTTAACTTCCCTTATTGGCAATAGAATGGGTCTGTTAAATGTTAGTATGTTAGTAAATTGTATTTATTTTAGGGATGTGCAAATAATTGAATAATCAGTCGACGGGATTCAGATTAATCAATTAATTGATTAATCATGCATATGGATTAATCATAATGACTAATTGATTAATCAAAGCTCATGGTTAATTGATTAATCGAAACATAAATAATTACATATATTTCTCCATTGTGTGCCACTCAAAAAGTTGCACTTAAATTTTTTGTCACATAAAACATATTTCTTGGATATTTCTTTTATATTATTGTTTCATATATAATATATTTGAATTTTGAACAAATTATTCAAATTTAGTTAATCAAAATTCAAGTTATTTAGTTAATCGTAGACCTGGACAATCAGAATTTTTGATAAGTCGATTAACCGAAATATGGATTAATCAACAAGTTTGATTAACCGATTAATCGCACATGTCTAATTTATTTTTGATTAGCCATTTAGACCAAAAAATGGAGATTATCCTTTGAAGCAGTTCTACCTAAAAGAAAAGTTTAGTGTCATTTTTTAGAATAGTTCTTCTTCCACACTGAATATTTTCTTAACGAATACAAAAAAAAAAAAAAAATAGAATTCTACTCGACAATACCGATATCGATGTAAAATTGTGTTGGATGTTTTGTATCTTTGATTTTGAAATGTTAGCATTCTTTCTAGCGACAACTTCGTAGCAAAATTTTAATTCATAGATACGTGCAATTATTTCCCATTATTTATGAAGAAATGCGATTTACCAAAAAATTCGCATAAAATTAAAAAATGTTATAGGCTACAGCAATCCACGGCATTCGAACAATCATATTTTAAATTTAAAATCTCATCTCATAAGTTAGGAACCCTAGGAAGTAATCCAGCGCCACCTATTGCACGTTAAAAGAATTACTCTGAAAACCACCCTTGATATACAAGCCCTAACCTTGCTTAAGTTATACATTTACGAAATAAACGTCACAGGAATTTATGAAAAAAAGAGCTACTGATTTGCAGTTTCTGTACTGCCTTCCTTGCCTTGCATGTTGCTGGTTCATTACAAAAGAGGGGCCAGAATCTAATGTTCAATCTGCTGTTAGGCAGTTTTGGAGACCTTGTATATATTTTTAAAGAGGACGTGTAGGAATTTGCTGAAGAGTTTTGGATTGTACAAATGACTGAAGTGATACAAACGATTCAAGACCCTTTGAGGGACAGATGACCGAGACGTAACAATATATAAATTGTAATTTACAGTGTTTTAAAGCACAGTTATTCCGCTTTTCAACGAAACGAACAATAGCTTTCACTACCTGCTTCTCTTTCGAGATTTCCCTACAGTTGTAACAGAGATGTAGCCAGGGAAATTACTTTTTTATATTTGTGTTTTACTACAGATTTTTCTTTTCAAACAATCCTATCCCCGACTTACTCAGTTCACATGCAAGAATGATATAAAGAGATTACGCATTGCGCAGGTCCGTTATTCTTGAGAAATGTAAACAAAGAAGGGAATGACGTCACTCGGCTAGACAGAACGTTAAACAACAGTGAATTTAAGTGAAAAAGTGATAATAAGTTGAATTAATCGTTTACCTTGTTTGTTTTTAGTAAGTAAATTAATACTAAATCGTAAATTAAATGAAAATATTAAAAACATGGCCTACCAAAAACGGCGAAAAATAAACAAAATTATAAAATGAATAAAAAGCTTCATCGTGTCTTTTACACAAAGCATATTGTTTAAATAATTTAGATTTATTTCAGAAAAATGTATATCAGCATAATTTGTCATTATAATTTTACATTCATATACCTACATATTCTAAACCAAAAGCACACAAAGCCGAGTGACGTCATCTGCGCAGAACTAAATATTTTTGTTTCTCATTTGCGTTATCTTATATTCTTATACCATGGTTCACATGTGACTAATATACTGCGGATGAATTTCAAATGTCACGTTTCTCAAAATTTCATTACAGTATACCTTGGAAACTGGAAACAATAGTAATTGCTATTTTTTTTTAATAAATAATAATTAATAATAATAATAAATCTCCATGCGATTTTACATTATCAGTTCAAAAACACCGCCAAATTTTCCTCTAATATGAATCAAAGTGGATTTCCTTTTCCTAAACTTTACAATGCCAGTGGTTTTCATTTTAAAGATCACTATATCTGAATTAGTAACAAAACTGGTCTCAAGGTAATGACAAGAGATGGTGCCGGGCGGTGTAATGGAGCATGATTTCTGTGGTCCATTCTGTCACGATGATTTGTATACAATATATTAAATGTCTAGTGTAAATTTGTTAAATTCACATTAGGATACCTTTGATACAGTGGCGTTAAAAATAGCTGCAATAGTTGGAAACTCCATATTGTTATAACCATGTTAAAGGAACTGTTTTTTCAGTTCATGATCTGATTCGAGTTAATTTATCATAATAACTGAAAAGAATGCACTTGTTTAGTGAATTGTAATGAACTATTTTCAATTTCTCAAAATAAACCACACAAACCACTGTACTTTGAGTTGCTTATGACGACAGTGGCCAAGTGTGTTCGGAAATTAATTTCTCACCCACTTAAGATTCATGCCGTGAAAAACAACTAATAAAAGGCAAATTTTTTTTTCACCACAAAGAGAAAAAATCAACAATTCCTATGTTCGTTGGCTAAACATCCGTCTTTCTGCTTGTCTTCTTGTCGAAGAAATTCAAAAGAAAATATTTTCAATTAGTTTCAAATAGCTTAAGGGGAGATACAAATGAAAATGGAATTTAAACAATTTATCACACATAAAGGGCTTGTCGAACTGTTGAATAAAAATATTTTTATATTTTAAAAAGTTATAAATTACGAGAGTATGTCTATAGAATGTTAGGTTACCCAAAACTATGCCCGTTTTGTGGTTAGCATTTCTAAATATGAAATACGAAATTTTTGAGTTAAAAACAAAAATTAATGCATATCTTGATAGTTAACATGCAGAAAACTCATTCATGAAGAAAACTCAACGCAATAATCTAAAGTAAAAAGGCAATAGATTTTCATGCGTACCTCCACTAATCTAGAAAATCATGTGAACAAATTTGCATTAATATTCACCCTTCATGCCACATTTATTACTATTCATCCTTCTATTACCTCTATTATACTAATATAAAAATGTAAGAACAAAATTAAAACTTTGTTAACGACTTCATTCGAAGAAAATTCCATTCCTACACCTGCGGTGGCTTAGTGTGCCACCCCTTTATGTTGCATGTAAAATCCAACTAAATTACATTGCAAACTACGAAATTATTTCCAATTTCTCAAAATTACCGTAATCTAATGAAAACATCAAAGCCACAAATTTACATCGTAGAAAAGTGACCCTAAACTAATTTGAAAACTTTTTGATGGCAGTTGTAAAAAAAACGAAACTATTCAAACTTTGGTTAAGAAGTGATGAATTAAGGTTTGTCATGGAAAATTTAAAAAAAGAGGGGGAGTATGTGCAATAAAATATCAACGAGAATCACTGGAAATAGATGAAGGCGTTCTAAAAAAGTTTTGAATGTAAATTGGAGATAATCAAATCAATCATTGCTTAATGGGACTTCTTTTTCCTACGTAAAAATAGAGGATGTTGTAGGGTTTTCACTATGAGACTGGCCTTTTGAATAAGCGTCTCCAGAGTCTATGAATTCAAATGTGAAATTATAAACAGAATTTCAAAATTTGATTTCCGTCGACAACCGTAAATGTACAGACAAAGCACATACCTGCGTAGATGCGTTGTGTAAAATATTCATAAACAATTTTATTATCGAAAGAAATTTTTTCTAATACTATAGAAAAATTGGGTTCACTTTATAAAATAAAGAATTTCATGTACATTTCTTTCCTTTCTTCGAATTTAATATTAAATAAATATTATTTAACTCCAAAAATTAAAGATTAGGATTACAATATAAAACAACTAACGGAGGTTTGACCATTTAAAGAGCCCGCTTAAAGGGATTGTTCAAATTCATTTTTGCCACTAAGCTGGCACAACTTTTCTCTACACTGACCCGGACTTAGATCAGAAACCAGAAATAGCATGTAAAGTTTAAGCAGGTTATTAAAAATTTGCTGAATCGATGGAATTGAAATCTTTCGGGGTGAATAATAGATTGTAGTTCATTCTATGTACGAGGGCGGTCCCAAAACTAGCCGACCCGATGTATGGATGGTACAAGTAGCTTGAAAAAAATTATTTTCATGAAAAATGATAAAATATATGTTTTAAGTTTCAAGGCGTCACGTTGTTTAGTTTTTTTACTTGAGCCATCAAAATAACCGATTACGATGAATTTAAACACATGGAAAAATTCGATCACCATTATATAATTCAATATTTCCATTTGAAAGGTTTCAGTTAAACCAATATTAAAACATAGAGCTAGATTCTACTCTGGTAGAGTTTGCTCCTTCGTTTACGACTGTAAAATATTGGGTAGGAGAGTTTAAACGAGGCCGTACGAGCTGCTAAAATAAACACATAGCGGTCGACCAATTGAAGTGTTTATACCAGACACGGTTAAGAAAATAGACAAAATGGTATTGGATGATCGTCGGCTGAATGTGCGTAACTTAGCTGAAATGATAGGCAATTCAAAAAGTGTTATACATCGTACATTAACCAAAGATTTGAAGATGGGAAGGCTGTGCGAAAGATGGGTGCCGCCTTTGTTTTCAATAGAGCAAAAACAGCGTTGTGAGGATGTTTCAGTAGAGTGTTTGGCAATGTTCCACCGCACAAAGCCGATTTTTTGCGTCAATTTCAATTTGAGAGAAAGGAACAGTCAAGACTGGAAAGAAGGCGAAGACGGTTCCATCTGTAGGAACGGCCATGGCGTCTGTTTTTTTGGAATGTGCATGGGGTTATTTTTATTGATAATCTTCAGAGAGGAAAAACCATCAACGGCGAACGTTATGCTAATTTATTGTAGCATTTAGGTGATGAAATTATGGGGGAAAACGCAGCATTTAGCGAAAAAGAAAGTGTTGTTTCATTAAGATAATGTTCCAGTTCACTCATCCACAATTGCGAAGGTCAAAATTAATAAATTAAAGTTCAAACTGCTTTATCACGCATTTATTCGCCAGATTTAGTTCCTTCGGACTATTGTCTATTCCCAAACTTGAAAGAATGGCTCGATAGTAAAATATTTGTCAACAATAAAGAAGTGGATTCTTAAGGAGTTTGACAGCTCTTACTATAAACAGGGTATAGCAGCTATTGAATATCGCTGGCAAGTGTTTTGAGCTAAAAGAAGATTATGCTAAAAAATAAAGAACATTTTGAACATAAAAAATATAAAAAATAAGAACATTAAAGAACTATTTTGTGTTTTCTTTGATAAGTCGGCTAGCTTTGGGACCACCCTCGCAGTTCCAAGTCTTGCCATAGTTAATGCTTAGTTAATGCTGCATAACCACCTACCTAGCTTATAATTTAAAGCACTGACATGACTAATAAATATTAGCTCTAGTAGTTTTGCTTATCATGCTTTAAATAATTAAAAACAATTCATGTGTATAATTTGACTACATCATGAAATTATGTCTGTAGAGCGTCAGAAAAAATTGATTGCATCTAATGAAATCTCATAATTAATTAAATTTAGTAAATTAGCCATAACTGGCTGACTGCCTACTGTGTAGCACACAGTCAAACTTACCGTCATATCCAAGGTGTGACGTAGTTCTCTTTTATGCCGCGCATGATGAATTTTTGGATATATCACAGAATGTGATGAAAACTCATCCACAGCAGCAGCGGGAAAATTTTGATATTCCAGCTTAGCACCCGTCTTTGTTGTTGTTACATGATTGCTACTACTACTACTATGATGTCGGCGTTGTGGGACAGATGATGGTGATGAAGCTAAAATGAAAAGCAAAAAAAGAAAAGAAGATAGTAAAAATTAGTCATTTGTTCATAAACGAAAGGCAGCGGAAAAGACGACAACCTTAAAAGAATGATGTAGAAAATTTGCTCGCTCTGACGTTATCACAGTGATAATGTGAGAATAACAAAGTTTTAATGGCCATTACAGAAAATTCCATTATGCTGTAGTCACATGCAAGTAAAGTTAAGTTTATACTTCAAAGTCATCGTTGACATTGAACAGGAGTAGCAAAACGTGCACTCACCACCACCATGCTATGGTGGCGTTAGATCTGGCCATTATAAGCTTATTAAATAGAAACAAACCAAGTATAAAGAAAACACTAAGTTTATGTTTTTTTACTCTTCATCTCTCTTTTTTTTTTGTTTCTTAGGATTACTAATTATAAACTTAGGTAGGAGTTGGAAAATTGGAGAGTTCGTTTCTCTCATACCTTAACTGTCGTGAAATATAACACAAAAACTTTAAAAGTCAATTAACACTTAGCTTCTTTGCCCCCGCCTTTGCCACGTTGCTTTACTCGGTTCGGGCTCTTGTTGTTTTATATAGAAATTGTATATTTTGTAGATGCACAAGATAAGATGTTGCAAAGAACATTTGTTGAAAGAACACAAATACTCGGTGCGAAGCAGTGTCATGGTGTATCTACTGTTTGAATACGTGGATATAACATATAAACCGACAAAACACAATGGGGGAGATTTAAATGATAATAAAAAAAGTGAAAATAATCAAAATTTAGAGGCTGCTCCTACGTGAGCAGCGCCGGAAGATTGGGAGTTTCTATTTATTGGAATAAACAGCCTTAACTCACAATGTCGCTCACTTGAATATCATCCCCTTTAAATATTTTTCTAAGCTGGATTTTCTTTAAAATAATAATTATAACGAACTGTTTGTGCTTTTATAAATCATATTTCACGTATTTGCTGTAATCCTATAACATAAATTTTCTTTTATTTTAATGAATTAAGTACTAAAACATTAAACACAAAAAAACGTCAGAAATTCAATTTCAGTTTTTTTTTCATTTGAATAGCCCCCCTTACAAAAATTAGATTATACATAAAAACATTAATTCTAAATTAAAGAGATTATTGCTTGCTTACATCTAATTTAAAAATAAGTATTTTAAGTAAAATTTAGTAGAGAGTGCTTCCGCCCTTGTTGAGAATACATTCATATATTCTGTTCGGTAAAGAATCATACAGTTTTTTGATTAGGTCCAGTGAAATACACGACCAGGCCTGCTTAATTCAATTAATGAGTTCATTTTTGCTTGCGTACAAGCCATCCCCAGACGTTTTGAATAATGTTTAAGTCTAGAGAGTAAGGCGGCCAGTTCATAACCTCAACATTTTGGCTTTCAATTCACGATTTGACGACTCTTGCTGTGTGGATTGGCGCGTTGTCATGCTGGAATTTCCGTTCTAAGTCTCCGAAAACATTTTTAACTTCAGCACGGCTTTGTATGAAGTCGCATTCATTTTTGCAGAGAGAAACCGGAGCTCTATTGTGCCATTATAAGAGATCGCTCCCCATACCATAACTCCACCTTTCCGGCTGTGTAATCGATTGAGTAGGTGTTCCTCCTTTCAAAAATCGTGGAAGTAGTAATAATATCAATCAATACCCTCTAAATTAAATTTTTTTTTCGCCGGAAAGTATAATTCTATTCTACTCTCTACTGCACGTCATAGTCGTACGACAAAAATTAAGGCGAAAGGAACAGAGATTGTCCAGCGGTGGTTTCTTTTTAAGTCTCAAGCGTTGCAAGTGTGCTGCTTTAAAAATAACTATTTTTAGTGTATCAACACTTGCACTTACGCCAGCTTTTTCCTTGATTTTGGCAACAGAGTCATGTGAATTTGGGGCATATCTCAGAATAGCCTTCTTGTCAGCGGCTGTAATAGCACTTGCTGTTCGACCTTTCATATTATTTCCATAGCCTTCGGTGTCACGTAAATATATCGGCATAACCTTACGACTTCTATTAGTTTCTCTGGCTATTTAAAGAATGGCCAGAAAGCCACACTCCTTGTAGGTTTTAATTTTGGATCTTTCCTCGACACTCAAGGATTCAGCTCGCCCATTTTACTTAAAATACTTAATTATACACAATTACTGTAATTCGTTCTGATTAATGATGATCTGCAAATAACTTTCACCCTTAAACTGATTACCACCTGAGGGCTGCTATTCAAATGGGCCAAAAAAGAAGAACGCATTTTTCACTCATTTAAAATAAAAGAGCGAATTAAAATAACTTCCATGGCTTGAAATTTTTTTGTAGGTGATGTTTGAAAGTAGGAGAAACAAGTAAAAACTGAACCGTCATGTGAAGTGTACTTTAAATAGTAGTCACTATTGTTAAATGATTAAGGGGGCGCTATTCAAGTGAGCGGCAGTGTACGAGTACATATAAATAAATAAATGTACCGAACTGACGAAAAAAAAAAACGCCAAATTAGAAAGGAAATAAAAATTATGTACGAAATTGTTATTCTCGCATTTGCACTGCGTAAATTTGAAAACGCACCAAATGAAGCATCATATTGCCGAATTTACCCAACTAGAAATTGGCAAATGATAAAAAATCGACAAAATGAGAATGCTCTACTACGCTATTATAAGGTATAGCAAAAATAATTGCATTTTTTAATTTGCATAGCAATTTTTCATGTATAGAATGATCCGTTGTAGGATGCACCATTTTGTTTGATAACTTGTTGCCATTTTGGTGAAAATTTCATTACGTCTTTTTCATATAAACACTCCTCTCTATAGGCAAAAATTCAGGACAGTCTTTTGTACATGCGTCCCTCGAGGCAAATATTTCAAAAGCAAATTCATTCGCTACAGAAAATAACAGGTGGCAATCACTTGGTCCCAGGTCCAGACTACAAGGTGGAGGTATAACAACCACCCAACCAAGCTCTCGGAGCTTATGGCAAGCCACTATCCATGTGTGGCTTGACGTTGTCCTGATCGAAAGCAATTTCGCACCTATTGGCAAAGGCTGGCCGCTTCCGAATGGTTCCTTCCATAAGATAGTTTAAATGTTAGACAGCAAATGTGTGAATTAAGTGGTGAGCCGGAGGGAGACAGCTCAAAGTAGAAGATTCCCTGTCAATCGTCTCAAACACCAGTTACTCCGACTGTCTCCGCTTGAGCCACTTTTCACCACCCATCAACATCCGCTTCAGAATTGGGTCGATTTTTTATTGATATACGATAGATATCATATCGTGTATATTTTTGATTCAGCAGCTATCCGCAAATGCAAATTATACCCATGAAATTGCCTTAAATCGAATGGCAGCACCCATATATTGAGCTTCTTTTTGTATCCTGCCTTATTCAAGTAGTTCCAAATGGGTTTTTGTTTAATGTGTAGCTCTTTTGCAGTCAAAACAGTACTTACACGTCAGTCGAATTTGACAATTTCCATTATTCTATAACATCTTCGATAACTGGTCTCCCAAAGCGTGGTGCATCATCCACAATTACCGGAACGGAATTGATGAAGCCAAAATTTCTCATAATTGGCATATTGCAGTTTATGGATCATAAATGCTATTCAAATTTTTAGTAGTCTGGCTGGCGTTTCGCCTTTGATGGAAGAAAAACGGGAAAATATGGCGTATTTTAACTATTCTTGTGCCCATCAACGATGAGCGCTCAAACAAAATACTGAGTCAAGATGTCATAAAACTGTCTGAGTACTTTTTTAAGTACGAAATCTTATCTTTCTAATGCCATCTAGTATAATCCGATAGCACTTACCCATCTATTGGAAAATAATGGATTTATTTCTACTATGGTCTGATATTTCACCGCTTATTCTTTAAATAAAGTCAATACAATAATATAAATAACCATTCCAAGTCATAAAAGGGCCAGCACTGTAGTTTCGGTAGTGGCTATCGAAAAAATACTAAAAAATTTGCAATTTTTCCTTTTTTGCAATTTCATTGCTTCTATCACGCCCGTTTCTTTGGCAATGGGTCGTTACAACGTTCTCTATGGACTGCAAATTAGCCACAAGTGGGTAAAATCGCCAGGTGTAAGAAAACCTGACCATATAAGGACTCAATACATTTATGGAATAGCGCATGCTTTTTCAATAACTGAAGCATTTAATCATTAACTGAAAGCCTTAGACGGCAGTAGCTCATAAACTTTACAAGAAACTGCCCTGGTTATGGGCGTGTTTGTTGAAAAAAATCTGAAAAAATACGTTCACTTTCAAAACGGATGAGGTCGATTATTATGTATTATGTAAGAGTAGATAATGTTTTTGAAACGTCTGCCTATCTCGCGATGAGTCAGTACTCAAGACGCTTTGGGTCGCAAGTGTCACAATTGGGACAAATTGGCATAATATGAAAAAACTTGCGCAGGGAAAGACTAACTTCACTATACGTTATACTCGTAAATGAAAATATGTTTTTTGTTTAACATGATCAATTGGAGAAGGTACGTCGTTCACAACACTACGGAATGCAATCCATGTTAGTGAGAGTAAAGTTTTGGCCGGCCAAACTCATTTTAAGGGATCCCGGCGGTCTAGAATTTTCAAAAAATCGATTTGATATTTCGAAAGTATAGGCTTCTAAGAATATACTGCAAAATTTTTGGAAGGATATTCCCAGTATTTTCGATTCTACAGCCGTTTTAGCAGGTAGAGTCAGATGACAATCCTTAACACTCGCACTGTCCCCAGGTCTAGAATCGTGGTGCAAATGACGCCAGAGTGAAGCTGCAGGTACTTTAGATACCTATGAGCATCCACCTGCTCTAGACGATGACGCACAAGAAATATTGAAACCCATCTGCGACGAATTAACAGCAGATGAAAGGTGTATTGGTAGTAATAAGCAGAACAATAATGTGAGTTTTAATTCTTGTGTCTGGCAGCTAGCGCCAAAACATCAATTTGTTGGCTAAAAAATAATTGATATTGCCACTTATATTTCTGCCTGCTCATTTAATGAAGGATTCGCCGCTGTTTTGAAAATTATGGAGGTCATGGGTATCACCATCGGACCACAAGCGGAGCAACTCGCACGGGACCGCGACGCTCGTCGAGTGTATACAGGCAACCGTTGAAGTACTAATGACTCAAAAGAAGCTCGAACAGCTCGAAAAAAATCAGAATCATTGGAGTACGAAGGAACAGAAGGAGTTCTGTATAGTGCTGAAATCGCTGATTAACTATAAGTATTAAAAATTACTGAAATTTTTGAAAATATCCACTCTCAAAACTTTTACCTCAATTATCTCAAAACTACTTTTTTCGGCCTGTTGTTGTAAAAAAAAAACAAAAAAACTATTCAACCTAATCGACTGAAATATTAATATGTTGTTCACAACATCAATTGTCTATCGCCTATACTATAGGTAAAATCACACTATTATTTCAATTATTTCGTTTTTTTTTTTTTATCAAAAAATCGAAAAAACACCGATTTTTAGAGTGGCAAATCAAAATCGAGCCATTTTGTCAATTGTTTTTATTCTGGTACCGGACACAGCTACGGTCATACTGATTAATAATTTTTTTGGTTGTGTCTCAGGTAAATAGAAGAGCCAAAATCGACAACACCGTCCAGATCCAATTTTTCTGAAGAGACAATTTCAGCGACATTTTTAAAATTATTAAAATAAAAAAAAAATTTGTTTTTCATTCTTGTATGTAAAAGAAGTTAAATAAAAAGCCTAAAAAATTTAAATATCGTTATTCATTTTTTTTATTGTAAAAAAAAGTACCTGAAAATACCCTAAATTTTCTAACTCTAGACCACCGGGACACCTTAAGCAAAACAGCCAATTTTTAGATAGATTTTAGATTTTCATTGTGTTGATGTCATTGTCGAATTTTCAGAATTTTTTTTACTATATAGAATCCTTTGAAATAATAACACTATCTTTGTCTCAGCTTCTTTTCCACTTCCACTTTTTAACATTTTCTCCCACTGTTCCCTATTGCACAAGGTGATGGTGACATTTTCTTATTTCCTTCAATTCCTTGGGGTAAAAAGAAACCGTTTTGTCAACTTCGGTAAACATTGATTTAAGAAAAGATAACGAAAAGATTTGAACGAAAAAGTGCAGATCATATTGCAAAGACAAACAAGACCAGAGGAGGAGTATCAGACAAATGACACTGCATTGAAATGCATCGTTAAGGCATTTGTGGAGCTTAGGAATACATATAAACAAACTTCTTAACAAAGGCTAAGATGGGTTCAGTAGTAAACGTTACTGATTTCATTAAAAATTGTATTTAATGGCAATTATAACGGTCAGAAATTAAAGTGGAAATGGGAAATGAAAAATAATCATATTTGTGAGTCATACAGAATAAGATGATGATTCACAGCATTGAGCATATTTACAGTTGTTTTCGCCACAAACACTTAAGACTTCTAAAGAATTTTGAGTTTATTTCGGGGACACTACATATGTTATAATGAAGAAAATAAATCCATTCCACCCTTAATATGTGAGGGACACCATTTATATTGCCTTTTTTTATCTTCTCCCTGTTACCTAATTTTTTAGCCCCAAGGGAAATGTTTTTTTCACAAGAAATAAGTATATTTTTAAACACATTACAAAGTTGTTATATTGAAATTAACATAAATCTCTTAAAGAAACACACGTTGTTGTACACGCGCCATCGTGTGATTCTCATAAGTTTGGGGAATATTTTGGATTGAGGATATTCACAAGAATTAAACCCGCCAAATCCTCCCCCCAATAACGTAAAAAAAATTCAATATATGTTAAAAGAATTCCTTTTGTTTTCTTCTTTGAGATACAAAATTATACGCACATTTTAATAATGTAAATGTTCCAAATTTAAACTTGGAATTTAAGAAATATGGTTGTGTATTTCAAAAAATACATTATTTTTTTTTTTTTTGTTGGAATGCCTGATTATGTCTAAAGTCTAATAGTAATTATTTTGAATGGATTCCAAAAATATCTCTTATATCTCCCTCTTTTAAATCTTATTTTTATATATTTAGCAATCAATTCAATTTAAAATGATCTAATCTAAATATTTTTACATCTAATCTAAATATTTTCTTTAGTATACTTCACTAGTCAACAAGGTTTTGAACTGGACCAACCAAATATATTTCCTAAGGTAATTTGGTGGGCTGTATTCGATCTGTAGTTGGTTTTTCTCTATCATGTCAGGTTTTCGAGATACAAATAATATGTTTTTATTCGTTTTTTGTACATACAAAATCATTAGTTTATTTAAAAACCAATGAATTTTCAAAAGTGAATGGCGTTATTTGAACGCCGTTTGTATTTTGTTGCTCCGGCTTCACATATTAGAGTCCAGCAGTAGTCTCCCTGCATGCTTTTGTCCCAAAATCTTTCATAATTTCTTTCAACTTTCATTAAACCTACGTGAGCACGCTCCACAGTGTCGTGTTTTCATATAAACGGTGGCCAAAAATAGAAGGAGTTTTCAGAAAAGAATGAAAATTAGTACACATTGCTTTTATAAGTAGGAAAGAAAAAAAAAACCAAGTTTAGAGAAAATCGGTCCAAGGACACGCCCACCTCCCATATATCCTGTAATGAAAAAACCTTATTTTTTCCAAAGTTGTTTCTGGAATTGAACAAAACTTGGCTCGATTGGTCTCTGATATATTCCGGATAACTTTGATAAATTTTATGAAATTATCTCAAAGGACACGCCCACCACCCTTATATCCTTGATACGAAAAAGATGCAATTTGTCTACGAAAATTGTCAATACCTCTTTCACATTTTTTTAACTTTTTCAATAAGTTTCCTATTTTTATCTGTTCCGATCCGATAAGATTGAAATTTTGCATGTAAATATATTTAGTTATATTGTAGCATACTGTCAGTTTAAAAAAATCGTAAAAGCCCCCTCCCATACAAATAACATAAATTAAATAATTATTTTAATTTGTAAATTGTGATCATATAAGAGCAAAATTTTACAAAAATTATTAATTCAGTGAAAAGAAATTTAAAAACATGAATTTTATTTATTTAACGTAACATATTCAATATACATACATACATAAAATATATATAGTAGGTATTACAGGCAATCAAAATATATTAACTACTATCACTGTCATCACTTTCAGATTCTACCAGATTCGCTGTTTTTATGCTCTGTAATCTTTCTTTTGTAACTAAATACTCTTTCAGATCATTTATATCACTTTTCCTTAAAAGTATTTCCCCCTTAAAAGTATTTTTTCCCCACTTGCATTCCAGGACTACATCATTGTTTGTATCAATATCATTAACATCTAAAATGCTTCTTACGGTTTTGTCCAAAATCTTCTGTAAGGGTACCTCTGCAGAAGATTCTGTTAATTGAATGTCATCAGGCAAAATCTTTTTTTTAGCATCTGCAATCATATAGTATGATGGAAAGCAATCTTTGTAAATAGAATTTACTACTTTCCTCATCATATTGTACTGCCTCATAGATAAATCCATATCAATGTATAATGCTAGAGCACTTTCAACAAAAATTTTTTCATTAGTATTTGAACCTGTTAATCTATCTTTCTGCGGCTTTTTTAAGAGCTTCAGATGAAGTAGAAGCGACAAGATCCTCCACTCGCCTCCTTTTTGTTCGCATTGAACCCTCCTCATAAGAAACATTCGGTCGGCCTTTACGACTTATACTTGCTCCCTAATATAGTATAAAATAATTTAGTTTTCTTGCAATACCAAAACTTTACATGGATACTTACATTACAAATGATTTCACAAAATAGTTCGCTATCTAGCCAGTCACTCAACTCAGTTTCAAATCTGTCTCTAATGCGATGATATTTAGACCAATTGTTAGAGAATTTTAATAGAGTACGCTTTATTTTTTGTTGTTCACTTTCTAATAATACTCGTTTAAAATGCTTTTCGACCAAATCTTTAACATGATGCATAACATCGCATGGTCTGTTTTGCTTTATCTCTAGCCACAATTGAAAAATAGTGCGAATCCGCAATGAGGTTGACACTGAAAAACAATCATAAAAGAAATTCGTGCAAAATCGAGCAGCGGAATTTTAAATATATTAAAGTACATACTTGTAGCTACAAAATACAAAAAATTGGAAAAGTGTTATCTCTACTTTCTTTTAAATTCTCTACGAAAGTTCGCTGTTGCTGAAAAATCTTGACAATGTCTCACTACTATCTTTTTCTAACGGGATCTGACATAAGATCAATATTTGTACACAAAAACAGTGTTGTAATTATAACTAAAGGCACCACTTACACCCTGTTATACATTTTGGTAGCCGTTACATTCAAATAATTAAATTTTTAGTATTATAAATGAACCTTAAATTTGGAGCTTTCCCATAAATTTCGTATGCTGTACACAAACCTTAACTTTGAACCACTGTAACTTTAAAATTTAGAAAAAGTTTTAAAAGATATTTTAGGTATGATCTAACCAGAGTGTTACAAAAAAAAATTAAAAAAAAAAAAAACGTTCGAATTCTAACATTGACGTTAACCATTTTTGGCCACCCTCGCGACACAGTGCGCTCCCCTTGTTTGTCGCTCACCGCACCTACGCTTAGTGGAACAAATTTAAATGCGAATGAAGAAAATGCATTTTGAGTGACATTCGTGCATCTAATTCGTGGTAATTTTTCAATAATTCAGCAACAATTTGTCTGTAGTTTTCTGTCTTATTGTTTCCAAGAAAACTGTTCACGATGCTCGTGAAAGATTTTCAGGCTGTATATTCTTTCTCCAATAAACATTGTGAAAAGTTTTATAATACATTATAGCTTTCTGATCTGAGGGCTAAGAAATATGCCTTCTTTGATTTTAGCATATGAAATTTTTGGGAAAACCGCTGCATAAATGCTGCATCCTCTTTGTCCAGAGCCTTGAAAAAGTTCTTAAAAAAGCCCAATTTTATGTGCAGCGCCGGTAGAAGAACGTCATTTGGATTAATTAATGGTTTATTTGAAATGTTTTGTTTTCCTAGTGAATACTCAGTTCTTTTTGGCCACTCCGTTCTGACGTAATCATGACATGTAGCCTGACTATCCCTTAGACAAAGGAAGCAACAATATTTTGTGGAACCTCCTTACATACCAGTTAACAAACCAATGACTTGAAATAGTTTAATGTACAGTTATTTACGATGGTCTATACTATATATTCAAAGAAATTTAAATTACACATCTTAAGGTGAACACAGATCTTCCATTTATTATCGTTGTATTTGAGTAATGTCAAATTCCACCAATATCAGTACAGTGCTTCTTTTCAAAATAAGCAGTCAATTCCAAGCTTCTATCTCTATAGATTATTACTTTTGTTCTAACTGCAAGATGTTGCCACTGCTGCATGCGTGAAGCTACTAATTCTGCATCTTTTTTCGTTAAATGTTAATCCCGAATTATATCATTTAGCTCAGCTTGAGTCACTAAATGGCGTTCATCATCAGCCTGACACAAACTACCACTGCTGCTGAAAGATGTTTCGGAATCACTGTTCGTAGCACTGGGAATGACTGGTAATGGATCGTTTGGTGGACGTTGAACTGGTTTGGAAACCGATGCGGCATTCGCGTAAGTAATATTTTTTCGATTTTTAATATTGAATCCAGCAACTTTTGTTGAACAGAAATAACAATCGGCTGGGTGCTTACTTGACTCTCTCCAAAGTATTGGATTTGAAATATCGAAATAGATCTTCTTGCCATTTGATCACCTGTATAAAACAGTTCTGCAACTATTGCAAAACATTGTCGATGTTCACGGTCTGTTCAAGTTTCTGACAGCAAAACCAAAATTATGTAAAATTGTAAAAATGTAAAAAAAATTAAAAAAAAAAAAAAATGTAAATGTGCATATTTTAAGGATTCTGATGTTGTATATCGTTTTCTTCCAACCAAATATTCACCACACACAGAGCAAAAATAGCTTGAATCAGTAACACACGATATCTCTGACATGCTTAAACGCTACTGTTATGAAGATTTAGAATGAATGTGGGCTTCTGACAAATTAATAATTGTGAAATTGTAGAGTCAGTATTGATTGTTTTACAGTATTGCCAGCATGTGATAAAAAAATGAACAAAATGTGATAGTCTAATTTTTATGCCAGATTTCTGAATTCGAATCTGGCATACAAAGATTAGTTAAAAAACAAGTTTCGTTTCCGCAGTCATTTTTTCCAAATTTGTAGACCAGTGTGATTAATATGATCAAAAGTGTTTTTTTTTTTTTTTGTCTTAGAATGAACTTTTGTTTATTAAGAGTTAAGCATTTCTGTTATTGGGGAGTTGAAAATATATGAAATATTTGCTTATTTGCAAATATTTGCAATTACGGACGTGCCTGCGTTATAGTGTTGGTTTGCAATTAAAGGTTCTCTCTACAACCTTAAGGGAACACACGATTCAAATTCTGCGGCAAATCATAAATAAGGGGTGTGATTATCAAAGAACAGAAAACACTTTGTTGAAATACAAAAAGAAATATGTAATTGGATGCTAAGTCATAATATCATGTTATAAATTTGGTAAATAAGATATAAGAAATGGTTTTGTTACTTATTAAACACGCATTTTATTGCCTGAGGTTAGTGAACTAGTGGCTAATTGTCGCACTTATTTCACATAATAATCTGTATGGCAGCAGTAGTCATTCGTCTAGAAAGCTGCCTTAATAACACCGAGGAACAATAAAGGGTGGCCAGCACCTTTATAGATAAAATCACGGGGAAGACAAAGACTTTGTGCTTTCCAGCACGTTACATTTTTAATAAAATTGTAGTTAGAGATGAAAACATCTATTTTGGAAATTTTTATACGTCTACCGACATTAATTCCGTCAGTAACGATATACGAGATTTGTATTTTTCTTTTTTACAAACTGTTAATAGTTAAAGTACTTTGAAACTAGTGACGCATGAAGTCTTGACTTGAAAAATATTGATTTGTCAGGTAAAATGTTTGTGTACGCTGATGATATTGATGATATTTTTATCCATATAAATATGAAATGGCTGTGAAGCCTTATATAAAACGAGGAGCATGTCTATTAATAGAGTATTTGCGTATTAATAAACTTTATCTTAATCCAAATAAAATGAAATTGATAAGATGTAGGTCACAGTGTCGGCTCAACGACAGCTTTAGTATGTACGTAGACGGGGAAAAAATTCCAGAAGTTAATTCAATTAAATATTTGGCATTATATTTTCAAAGTAATATTTCTTGGAAGCAGTATATAAAGTATCTGAAGTCTACAGTATTGCCTGTCATAGGCTTATTGTATAAATTTAAAAATAAATTTGATCGAAATACTAAATTTCTAATATTTTAAGCTTTAGTTCAAAGTCATTGTAACTGTTTAGCCGTTATGTATAAAAAAAGTGTTCTGAATTAAAATCACTCCAACGGCAACAGAATAAAGCGTTAAAAGCTGTAGCCAACTTGCCAATTTCGTATTGTACACTTTCTCTGTATAGTATATGGTTGCCAATATATGGTTGTTATAAATTACAATTGCTAATATATGTTTTCAAATGCTTGCATAATATAGACCATCACACGATAAATTTTTCCAGAAATCAGTATATCTTCAATGCGAGAAATAATGACAATTTGAGAGTAGTTATCTGATCTGAAAGAACAAAACAGCGCACAGAACATTCTGAAAGTAGCCCGTACAATAGCTTACCACAACAGCTAAAATCACTAGAAACACTTTCATTATTTAAATCATCAATCTGTTCCCAAGATTGAAGAGACCCATGAAAGAACGGCGTTTTGCGACGATTGAGGAGATAAAAACCGAATCGCTGAGAAAGCTCAAGGACATACCAAAAAGTGCATATCAGAACTGCTTCGACAATTGGAAAAAAAACGCTGGCACAAGTATATTATATCTGAGGGGGATTATTTTGAAGGAGATAAAATAGAAATTGATAAATAAATAAATATTTTTTGAGAAAAATTAAAATTCACCTCATTTTGTGAACACACCTCGTATACTTTTTCTCGTCTAAATGCTAAAATGATAGATTTCCGAAGATGTATGCACTAAGGGCGTTTGTTGCAGCTTTGCCATTATTTTCGATACCTAAAACATATGTCATAAATGATGTTTCCATCACCTTCATGCTTGCAATTATATGTGATAATTGAACTGATAATTATCAATTATAATTTAAAGCCTTAGAGCCAAAATTATCGTTCGTACTCATGCTCATGAAGGCTTATTCTGTGGTGCCGTTTAGCCTTTCATGGTAATTCTGATTCATGAATTTGAAAGTTTAAATATCACACAAAAAATTTCACAATTTTAATATAATAAAAAATTGTTATGTATGCAAAAATTCTCACAACTTGCAGTTGTGCTACAAGTTTACATCAAAATACATATCATTGTTAGTTAACGCTCACTGGCGACAAAAGCTCCAGCCAAGAAACAATATGGTGTAGCACTAAATGTCAACACTATCATTGCTTGAGTCATTATTTGCTTTATCTTTTAATGGAGGCAGTAAACCATGTAATATCTCTGTGTCTTTGAGTCTCCGTTCTCGCTTTCCTCATCCTCTCCAGGATACACACAGACGACAGATCAAATAAAACTATGACTTTTGTACTCCCCGGAAAATACTAAATATGTGTGGCAGTCAGTACTGCATGGCGCCACATTTGTAATTATTACCAGGCACGCATTTGCTGACAAGTGCAGTTACAGTCAGCCAGTCAGATGCAGTCTGTGTAAAGGCGGGCCAGAGAGAATCAAGTGTAATTAATTTACATAAAAAATCAATAAAAACCGAAGCGAAGATAAACACCCAGGCAACATCAATGAGGCATCATTTTACAACATGAGATGTTTTACAACAACAGCACATGATGTGCCTCCTTCCCCCTTCAGCAAGAAAATGTTACTTCCAAAAGTACTTCAACTGCAAAGAGAATTAAAAACAGTCCCACCGTGCTAAAGTCCTTCTAGCGAAAGGGCATGTCGTAATACATTTCTTGACGAATTCGTCAAAATGTTGACAATAATCTGTTATCGCTTATTGTCTTCCATATCAATCACACCACATCATAGCAGCCAGTGCGCGTCAGTCGTCCATCATGTGCCATCTAGATTTTTGTGGGATGCCCAAGACAAGGATGATTACACTATCAGATGTCTTTGTTTGAAAGTTGAGAGGAATCAGAGGACTGATTTGGCGTCACGAAGATAACAGATGTTAATACTTGTAAATTCCATGAGAAAGGAGAGAAAGTTTTCGAAGGACCTACATATAATATGAGCTAGTCTCGTGTTACCAACATCGAGTGAGGTCACATATGCGTGTTCTAATAAAACATTAGGGTAGCAGACAGATTGTGACCTACATTTTAGTTCATGCATATGTTGAATGCATCAATCAAACCATCTTAAATGATGCAAAGTCAGATATGATTTTAGTTGTAATATGTTGAATTATGTAGAAATTAGAAATACTGTAAGTATAGCAAATTAAATTTGGGAGATATGAGATTTAATTAGGGAATTTCTATAAAATCTTACTAAAGTGATGTTGTTTAGTTTGTTCTGAGAAATGTCACATTTTTTGTCATACTAAGATGACATAACACAAGTTTAACAGTTCAATTTTAAAACTATTGCGGTAGTCACATTACTTCCTAGTGACTTCTTTTGTACAATTTATGCCGAATTAGAATACGGATTTCGACGTTTTCGAAAACGAAATATAGCGAAAGTTTTGAAAATTAGGAAAATATTGGGCTTTGTTTGATGTTTATTCTCAATAATGCTGAAATTGAAATTACATTTTGAATGCATAATTAAAATATGATTTGGGGATTTCAAAAGTGAGTCTGAGAATTTGACGAGCTGGGCAGTTTGCGACCTGTGTATCCGGTGGCGTAAGCAACTGGGAACATCTGAACTTAGGGACCTGAGTAACTGTAGGCCAAGGTATCTGGGGACCTGGCTGCTTTCGGACCTCGGATCTTGGCAACTAGACGAACTAGATGCATAAGTACCAGGGGATTTGATACATGTAGAGCATCATATCTCAGGAACTGACTAAATACGACATAACACAACTTGAAAGTCCCAAAAATCACTACACCTGACTTTAATAATAAATAAATAAAATAATAATAAATAAAAATCATTTCCCGAATAGTGCAACATGATGGCTTGAAAGCTGGAAACAAGTTAAAAGACTGTTTTCAGTTTAGGACTCAACTTAACGCGTTGCTGCACACTTTTAATTTGACGATCCTGTTCAGAAACACATTTTATTTCAATTGTTTACGACTGCCAAATGAAATCGAGAGTAAGTTGTATGTTTGGAAATGAAAATTATGGCATTTGGTCACATTTTTTCAAAAAAAACTGTCGACTGCTATAACCGTCATTTGCTCATCATTAGTCAGTATACTTCGTACTAGCGCTGTTATTTTTGTTATTGATTAAAATATGGATGACGGCTATAGCCGTCTTTATTGCGGTCATTTGCGGCAACGTGTTAATTAAGTCAATCAGATTCCCATGTTAAATCGGCGGCATTTGAATAGACATATGATAAAAGGAACAGAGCCTAAAAACTTTCCCAGTCCCTGGGGGAAAAGTTCGTGCCACAAAGGGTTTATACTGGTCTTAAAAAAGCTTAGAACTGCGTAGTTATATTTTCTGTTGAAAGGAAATATCTGATTATATTATCTTTATGATTATGAAGGCGTTTCAAAATAGGGCAGTTCGATCTTGACAGTCTGTGGTGGCCAAGTTACACGATTGAACAGCACGCGCAAATGATGAAACTTTATTTTCAAAGTAGGTGTTCTTTAGTGCAAACATTGGGCCTGCTGCTCCTTTCAAAGTCGACTCTCCTTCAAAGGAACGCCAGATCAATTGCGAGGATCGCCGCTGTGAGAGAAAGCATGCAGAGAACCTGAAGTAGTCGATTTCTCGCTGTGCACAAGAACTCGGATTTTTGCAGACTTCAACTTGGCGAATTTTACGTGAGGATTTAAGCCTATAACCGTAAAATTTGTAACTGAGCCCTTCAGCTCAAAGTTAACGATCATATAGAACACCGTTTGTTCGCCGACTGAGCTTCGGAGCGTTTATAAGAAGACCGAATTTTGACTGAAAAGTCATCTTTAGCGACGAAGCACATTTTTAGTTGAAAGTACAAACAAATTGTTCGTATATGTGACGACAAGATTCACAAGATTCATAAGGTGGCAACATATCCAAAAAATTGAATATTTGGAGTGGAATTTGGGCCGGCGCCAGTGCTAGTCTGTACTTCTTCGCTAAGGCCATCATCGTCGACGATGAGCGCTGGAAATCATTAATAACTAGTTTCGTTTGACCCAAATTAAACGACATAGATGTGGATGGCATTATGTCTGGCCAGGGAATGCCAAAATGGTCATTCTGTATAAACGGTTTAAGACCATAGTTATCTCTCGGTGGGGCAACGTGGATAGGCCGTCACGATAGTGCGATTTGACTCCGCTAATCCTTTATAACCGAGCTCCTCGCAAATCGCAAATATATGCTTATAAACCCCAGTCGGCCGAAGGGCTCAAAATCAACATAACCAAGGCCATAGCTCAAAATCAGTTCGGCGATTTTTTGCTATAAAAAAATGGATCAAAGAAGTTGCATCAAATTTTGTGTAAAAAATGGAATTAAGTGCTCGAAAACAATTGAAATGTTAATAGTGGCATACGGTGAGAGTACTCTGAGTCAAAAAAAATAAATGTTTAAAAATGGTATAAGGTTTTCACAGATGGTCGAGAAGATGTGTCGCTCGCTCTGGACGCCCCAGTACATCAACAACCGATGAAAATGTTGAGAAAGTGAAGAAAATTGTTATAGAGAATCGTTGATCACAACTAGAGAAGTTGCTGAGGATGTCGGTATATCGGTTGGCTCATGCCATGCAATCTTTTCGGAAATTTTGGGCATGAAGCATGTGGCAGCGAAGTTCGTTCCAAAATTACTGAATTTTGACCAAAAACAACTTCGCATGAGCATCGCTCAGGAATTGTTGAAGACGTACTTAAAAAGGTCATATCAAGTGACGAATCATTGGTATATGGTTAAGACATCGAAACCAAAGCCCAATCGTCCCAATGGAAGATTCCAGAAGAGTCAATACCAAAAAAAGCGTGCCAAGTTCGATCAAATGTCAAGGGTTTGCTCACCGTTTCCTTCGATTACCATGGCGTAGTGCCTCAGGAGTTCTTACCACAAGGTCGTACGGTAAATATGGAGTGTTACCTTGAAGTTATGCGGTGTTTGCGTGAAGCAATACCCGGAGTTGTGGAACAAAAATTCAGGCTTTGGCATCATGGTAATGCACCTGCTCACTCATCTTTGCTTGTGAGAGATTATTTTGCCAAAAACAACACCATTATCATGCCTCAGCCACCGTATTCACCAGATTTGACCCCCTTTGACGTTTTCCTGTTCCAAAGATTGAAGAGACCCATGAAAGGACGGCGTTTTGCGACGATTGAGGAGATAAAAACCGAATCGCTGAGAGAGCTCAAGGACATAGCAAAAAGTGCATATCAGAACTGCTTCGAGAATTGGAAAATACGCTGGCACAAGTGTATTATATCTGAGGGGAACTACTTGACAAAAAAAATGAAAATTCACCTTATTTTTTGAATACACCCCGTACCAATAGGCCCAACCGGCTGAAGAGCGCAAAGTCAACATAACCAAGGCCATAGCTCAAAATCAACCGGATCTATGCGGCATATTCAATGAAAGTTTGAGCTCTAGGATCCGTGCCGTTATGCGAATCCGCGGCAGACATTTGAACGATATGATATTCCATAAAAGATGGAAGATGGACTTTTAAATAAGAAATGAGTTTCGTTAATACCTTACACATAGCTTGTTTTATCCTATTTTAACATCGGATTGTGTTATTTGCAAAACTTTTTATTATTAATTGATTTTGGTTGCTCGCCTGAGCACTCTTACGTTTTAGAGCTTTCAATGCCACCTTCTGCTATTCTCTAATCCATCAAAATAGCTATAGCTTTTCTTTATGTGCTTAAGCTGTAAAGGATGATTGAGAGGATGACTGGAAACAATGTGATAAATATTAATCACTTACTGAAGCTAACACGGTGGTGCCCATCGCCTGTCGATTACTTTTAAGGGCTGTAACTGTGAGCTAATGATACCCCTAACCTCACCTAAATACGTAAATAGCTATCAACCTTCAATAGAGCATTACGTGTGTAGTTGCACCAGCCAACAATTATGTAATGTAAACTGGCTTACAGTATGGTTATAACTACTCACATCAACACCTATGAGTTTTAGAGCTTCCGTTTTTAGACCCTTTTTTGTTGATGATACCCCATTCACTCTGTTCGATACTTCAACAGAATTGTTACAGCTTGAAAAAGGATGATTGAGAGGATAACCAGACACAGTGTGATAAATATTCATCACTTACTCACGCTAACACAATAGAAACCGTCCATCCGTCAATTGTTTTTAAATACTCTAACTATGAGCCAGTGACTCCCAGATCATTGCCTGAATATGTATGTAGGCAGGCATCAACCTCCAACAGAGCATTTGGTGTCTGCTTGCATCAGGCAACAATTTGTGATTGTTATAATACCTTCAAGCCATCGTGTGGGTATAAAATTTCGGTATTTTTTTTTTGTGTTATCACATGAATTTTAGCGCCACAGGCAGGACCTCCGGCTGCACCTCCATCCTTTGTCGCCCTCATAATTGTGATATCACACCAGAAAGGAAAAAAGTGAATACTCGAAAATTGAATGTTTACTTTGACACAAAATGTTGGCAGGTTTGTGAGATTAAAGCAAAGTTAAACTTATCACAATTTGAAATGTTCTTGTTGATTGTTGAGATTAAGGGGTGCAGCTGAAAGAGTGTGTATATGAGAGCGAGTCCTGTTATGCATTTTTGTATGTATGAAAGTGAGTTGCTTTTCTTTGATAAAGCATTTTTTCATCATTCTGCCTCTGGGTTCATGTGCAATATACTTGATTTATTTTGTAAGCCAGAGCGAGAGCCGCCTGCAGCAAAGGTTTTCCCCCAACCCAAATGTTATTCTTCACAGCATCCCGAGTAGTTTGTAACGTTTGCCGTAATCGCTTAGTTAGCCTGTTACCGACCTCCTGGGCATGTGTTTAAATGTCATTATTAGCTTAGCTGTATTTAGTTTATTTGTTTGTTTCGTAATTTATGGCGGTGATGATGGGCGATGCGGATGAGGTGCTTGAGAACAGAGAAGTGTTTATTATGAGCAGGGACCGTAACTACTCCTTTAAATCCTTGTGCTGCTAAGGTGTGGGTTTAATACATTGAGCACATCCCTTTCAGTGTTCATTTCTTTAATTACATTGTTGCTCCATGTTTATTCTTCTTCAAAAACCTAAACTATTTTAGAGATTTCCAATGTTGTCCTTAACTATTCATATGCTTAGTTTGGAATTCGTATGGTTGTTTTGAAAGAAGGCAAAAACTCATTACCTTCTGTTGACGCCATTACAAGCAATTAAATTCGAACATTTCAACAAAGACAGAATGTTTAGAAACTATATTTTGGGGATGGGAGGAAATAAAGTATTGCGCTCCCTGTTATGGACAGAAAATGATTTACTATCATTGCTGTGCATGTTTCTTAGTAGATTTTCTCGTTTTATCTCAATGACTCCTAATTGTCTTCATTGAAAGATCCTATAAATCTTGATGATTTATGGCTGCTGGAAAGAGGAACATTGATGAATTTGTTTGAAAATGATAACATCATTTAAAATTTGATGCGAATAAGGAGGTTAAGTTTTACTTGTTGTATTAGTTTTAAAGATGACAATTTGAATAAATTAACAGAAATTTAAGAAGTTTACTAATCTAGTCTGTAGTCTAGAGTAACCATTTACTCAATAAATATAAATTAAAACATATGTTGAAGTAGGCAATTAAAGAAATTTGTTTACTCTTTCAAACTATGCAAAGACATACCATGAGTTGCTGCCAGCCAAGCCTTATAAACTACGGTTATGAAAATATTTCGTAAAGTATTTTCAAAAATAATAATGGTTTGCTATTAACTGATACGGGCAGGCGAATGAATGTTGCTACCAAGATACACTGTCGCTCACTCGAATAGCGCCCCCCTAATCATTTAACAAAAGTGACTACTAAAGGGTGTCCCAACAAGAACGCAAGATTTAAATTTGGCGCCATTCGAAGTGTCATTTTTTGACATTTGAACAATTCTTATTGTTTGCTAGTAGAAGGTACGAGGTTAGTAAAAATGAAGCGCTGCACGAATGAACAACGCATTCTCATTTTGAAATTGTTTTACCAAAATGGTGAAAGTTTTGCGGCTACAGTTCGCAAATTGTGATCAATTTGGAGGCACAATAATGCTAAATAAATGATAATGATAAATTTGCCAAAACTGGGTCTGTTAGTGATGTAAAGACAACAACGCGCCTTCGACCAGGTCGATCGACCGAAAATGTCGCAGCTGTACGTTATGATGTCGCTCAAACTCCATCCGCCTCAATTCGACTCGGAGCTCAGCAAATTGATGTCTTCATATTCACTATGCAGCGAATTTTGACGAAAGATTTGTATCTTCATGCATACAAAGTTTAATTGACTCAGGAACTGAAGCCAGCTGACCATGGACAGCGAAGGGAGTTCGTTAATTGGGTATTGGAGAGACAACATGAAATGCTGATTTTGCCGATAAAATCATCTTCAGTGACGAGGCCCATTTACGTTTTGATGGCTTCGTCAATAGGCGGAATTGTCGCATTTGGGGTGAGGAAAATCCACTGTGTGGTGTGGATTTTGGGCTGGAGGAATCATTGGACCTTTTTTTTTATGAAAATGAGGCATGTCAAGCGCCTAGAATTGAAGAAACGAATGTGGAGGGCATGTGGTTTCAACAAGACGGCGCCACATGTCATACAGCGAGAGAAACAATTCAATTACTGCATCAGTCATTTCCCGGTCGTGTTATTTTGCGTTTTGGAGACCAGAATTGGCAGCCTAGATCGTGTGATTTAACACCATTAGACTTTTTTCTTTGGGGTTTTTTGAAGTCGATAGTTTACGTGAATAAACCGACGACGACTCAAGCCTTAAAAGAGGAAATTGGACGCTGCATTAATGAAATATCACAGCATTTATGCAAAACGGTCATTGAAAATTTCATTAAAAGATTGCGTGTGTGCCAGCAAAGCCGCGGCGGCCATCTGCCCAAAGTGTTGTTTCATACATAACCTCATTCTGTCTACTTTATGATATAATAAAGTTTCACGATTTTTTTTTGAATATCTGTGTTTTATTTAAAATTTAAATCTTTCGTTCTTGTTGGGACCCCCTTTACAAACAAAAATTAAGTACTTAAATCTCAGAATTGCTGAAAATTGCCGCAGCTTACTAATCTGATTACAAAAGCGATGAGAAATATCACACGTAGTAACTCTGTTTGTTGTTTATAACAATTGATTCGGTACTATAATAATAAATCAACATGTTTCGCGTCTTACTGTACAGATTCTATGTAAGCAAGAAAGTAAGCACCACGAATCTTTGGGTAAAGAATTTTCCAGGATAATTGATTATGTACTTTAATCGTAACTACTCCAGCTACTATTGGTAGATAATAATTTTGTCTTATGGGCAGTTCCTTGAAATGCTTGTAACGTTAAGAAGCCATTGACTCATTTCACTAAATTGCAGTTTTAGATCGATTAAACGACAATACTTTCAACCTTTTTAGAAAAAACTAACTGGCACAACATTTTCCATGTTGTAACACCATCCGACATTTTCCAACCCATTCTCGATAACAATCTCTTCAAACAATACCGGCCACATAATTTCATAAACGAAAAGAATAAAAAATGTAGTCACGATTAAAACTATTAAGTTACGTGTTATATTTTCACATATATGGGTTATCGCAAACAAAGCACATGGATTAAAACGCTGCCATAAGAAACAAATAAATGTTATTAAAAAATTTGCATAGATTGGTAAAGAAAAGATAACAAAGCAAAATCCGGTCAAACATTACATGCAACCGTGCACCCGGGTACGATGCATGATTGCTACCTAAGCTGATAGGCAACTTTATAATGATTTGCATGACCAAAGTAGTTAGATTGTATATTTATTACCAGCCAAAATCAACCAAATGCAACAACAATATAAACGAAAATAACTACAATGAATGATGTATAATTGAGGGTAGCGAGAGAGAGACCGAACAAAAAAAAAAACGCACCTGTGATTAATAGATTTTCATCACAGTTTTTCTATTAATTTTACTTGGCCGCATAACAGCAAATCACGACTACATTGCGGTTCGAATATCTTGTAATGGCAAATGTGGCCAAACCAATCTGGCGTTGAAGTGAAATTGAAAAACAATCAACGTAATTATAAAGTAAAGCAGTTATACGAGGCAGAGAAAGAGAGGGAGAGAAAAATGGAAAATCTCGTAATTTCCTTCAATGCGTAATTATTGGAAATCATTTAACTGCCACCACAAGAAATGAAAACGAATTTAAGAAAAAAGTCATTCCTGCGGTTACTTGCCCAGTAATTTCTTGCTAACGAATGTGGGTTATTGAGATTTTTTTTTTTTGATTTCAATCAAGATTAAAAAAAAAATCCCTCCCTAAAGTCTTAAATGTTAACCCCTTTCTAAGAATTTGTAGATTTCTGTGTTTTCTGATAATGTCCGAGAGAAAAATTGTTGATGATGATGATGAAGATGAGATAACCACCACAGGATACCTGCCCCTTTAACTTTTCGCTTGAAAAAATTCCCTGTTGCAACATGAAAGGGAAACAAACCAATCTTTCCTTTTACCTTTCTTGCAGGAATAGAGAAGAAATTAAATATAAGAAAACAGCAGGGAAGTTAAGAAACACCCCTATACGAAAAGGAAATATCTGTGGTCACAACCCATAATAGCCTAAGTCTGTTTTTCAATATTTTCAGTACAGGAGTTTAAAGTTTTGAATCTTCACTGAAAATCAGGAGAAGGTGTTTTTTGGAAAACTTTGCTACAGATTCCAAGGAAACGAATTTAGAGCAAATAAATTTATATACGCTGAATACGATGGTGCTAATAACTCAATTGTGTCCTAACTCGAGTTAGGCTGTTACGGATTGTGACCACAGGTATGACGTAAATTTTAAATTCCAGCAAAGCAAAAAGTTAATTGAAAGAATTAAAATAAAAATTACAATAGAATTTTCTTTAGTTAACTTCTCTGGATAACTGATAATTAAATTAAGTCAAAAGTTATGTAAATTCTCCATATTCAACGCTCATCGCACTCTACTGGAACATCTTCACGACTCTGTTTTTGTTCTATTGAAAGCAAACGCGGTACCCACCTTGCGGACAGCTTTCTCATCTTCAAATCTGCGGTCAATATACGGTGTACAGCACTTTTTGAAATGCCTATCATTTCAGCTAGCTTATGCACCGATCATCCAATACCATTTTGTGGACACCTCCATTGCTCAACACATTTGGGCCTCATGGGATATAAAGTGGAACTGAAGCCGTATGGCAATTCTCCTCAAATCGGTAACTGGGCAACGTTGCACCGTGATTCATTTTATAGGCATCGACAGATTTAAGAGATACAAACTATTCTTGTTCCGAATTGCTATCATATTTATTTATTTGTATGGGTTCTGGAAGAGACATTTTATCTACGGGAGCGGTCCCAAAACTGCCAGTAGTTTGAAAAAAATTTTTTCGGTGAAGAGTGGCATATGGTTTAAGTTTCACTTCACACTTCGTTTACAACTGTAAAATATTGGGTAGCAAAGTATAAACGAAGCTGTACGAGCTGACAAGAGGAACACCGTAGTGGTCGACCAGACACGGTCAAGAAAACCCATAAAATGGTTTTAGATGATTGTCGGCTGAAGGCGCGTGAACTACCTGAAATGATAGGTATTTCAAAAAGTTCTATACATCGTATATTGACCAAAGATTTGAAGATGAGAAAGCTGTGCACAAGATGGGTGTCGCGCTTGCTGTCAATAAAGCAAAAACCGGATTTCTGCATCGATTTATAACCATGGATGAGACGTGGGTCCACCACTTCACACCTGAGACAAAGGAACAGTCAAAGCAGTGGACCGGAATGGGAGAACCGTGTCCAAAGAAGGCGAAGGCGGTTCCATCCGCGAACAAGGCCATGACGCCCGCGGTTGGTGATTATTTTAAGGAGTTTGATAGTTCTTACTATAAACAAGGTATGAAATCTATTGAATATCGCTGGAAAAAGTGTTTCGAGCTAAAAGGAGATTATGTTGAAAAATAAAGAAAAATTTTCCCAACTTTTCTGTGTCTTCTTTGTTAGGTCGGCTAGTTGTAGGACCCCACTCGTATTACACGCCAAACGTAGAAAAATATTTTAGTTCGGCATACAAAGTTTTGGCAGTGTTTCAAGAGCTAGATCTTTGCAAAGAAATTCTTGTCGCCTTCTACAGAGTCGTATACTTTTTGTTGTCAAAGATTTTTCGCTCCCGGCCTTCGGTAGGTAACTTATCTTCTGTGAAGAAGATTCACAGAACTGATTCATTTAGATAAGTAGGATTATTGTTTGGTACATTTGGATTTTGGTTCGTTAAGAGGGGGGGATTTGTCATTAATACGCTTTCTACGTCTATGCAAGCAATACTTTTCTCACAATTTCCAAACTGGCATTGTTTGTCAACCTTCATGCAGTATCTCAATAAACTCAACGGGACCTACGCGATACTGAACATCAATTTGAAAAGAATTTACTAGATTAGTCAATTACTCGACAGCTCAAAGTCTTTGTCAGACATATCGGAGTGACCTCCGTTCAAAGATATATAGACGGCTGTATCGGTTATTGAACTGATGACCATGTGAACGATAGCTGCGCGCAGTAGCCATCGTGACACGGTGGTTAAAACAAATAACTTGGTTTAACCTCCGTTACCGCCAGTGTCAATTTTTTCTGACTCCTAATCAATGCTTGAGAAGGCTGTAGTAACATCTCGCAATTGTCTATAATAAGATCAACATACTCAAGTAACTTATAGCTTTTGTTGTAAATGGTCGTATTTATTATATCATTATTTATTATATCATATTTATTATCATAATCATTTCCAAAAGTATGTTGACAAAGTTGCACGTCAGGCTGTCTAAATCATCATCTAGTATAAACTTGTACACCTCGACATTGGTTAATCTTCACCAAAGATTTCGGTTCGGTCAGTGTCATCCTATAAGACATGTAAGTGGGAATACCAGATTACAGACCAGCCTTTAACTTCGTACAGTTTAGTTCCGTGCTAGACTGTCGAAGGCAGCTTTGTAATCAACGGAAAATTACGGGGAATTGATCATTTAAAGAGTTCGCTAAAATGGGTTTTGTCGTTAAGTTGGCGTTAATTGTCCTCTACACTGAGGCGGGATTTGAGAGCGATCTGTTAGTCTTTTAGTTTGTTCATAATGCTTGTTTTTGTCAGTTCTAAACATATAGAACAAAAAATTTTGCCTCAAATTTAATTGTCTAAATAGAATTTCATGAGACAAATCGCTAAAAATGTTATAGAAACCTTAAGAGGAATCGACTTTACCAAAAACACATTCCTATGAGTGTTACAGTGCATTGAAAACAACGTCTTCATCTGAAATTAACATCGACATAGTGAAGGAAATAGTGACTAAAAATCGTCACTTAGGTTTGAGAGAGATTACCGATTAACCCCTTCACTTTCTCACGAACAAATTCCTGCCAATTTACACGATTGTTTGGATGCTAAACGCGCTGAAGGCACTGAAGACATTCCTACTACTTTAGACGATTGTTTGAGTATAAAACTCGTAAAACGCACTGAAGACTTTCTAAAATAAAGAAATTCCGATTTAACACATATAAAACGCATTATAGCTGGAGATGATGCATGGATTTGGGATGCAAACCAGTCAAAAAACTTTCGAATGGTGACTTCCAATAGAGTTGAAACCAAAAAAAACCATGGCATAGTCGATCCAAAGTCAAGATAATTTTGCCTCTTTTTGAAACCGTAAATATAGAATTTTATCTGGGCCTTAAATGGTGTTTGTGAGAGGAAATTGTGGGAAGAAAACCCAAGGATTTTGTTCCATGATAGTGCACCATCTGACAAGACTCCTATTGTGAATGAATCTCTAGCCAAAAAATCAACGAATATCATCGAACAACCACCATACTTTTCTGATATAGCACCGGTTGACTCTTTCCTATTTCCCAAACTTAAATTATTACGTTTACGTTTTTAGTTTATAAAATACATAGAAGAGAAATCAGGAACTAAAATCTTTTATGGAAAATGCATTTGAAAACAAGTTTTTGATGAATGGTTTATTCGTTGGCATAAGAATATTATATCGAAAATGATTCAATATCAAATATTTTGTACTTCATTGATCAATTCCAGACACAGATTGTATTGTGATGTAAACAATAAAAACAGAGTTTAGAACAGATTTCGCTTCATGTATTTTGCATAGTTTAAATTTCAACCTTTTTGGTCGTAATAATTCCTACATTTTAAATATTACCTGAAAATTTGGTGGAAATTATGAAGTGAATTTACTTATATCTTTAAACTATAGCCCCAATGAATGCCTTCTCTGGGGGCACCATTCAAATGGAAAGCTCATTTAAATTCATGTGCACCAAATATGAAGAAGTTCTTGTTTCATTTGGCACCCATGTGATGTAAGCGAGCGTAGGTTTTTTTTCTGCAATCTTTTTAAATATAATTATTTTATACGAGTATGTTATGAACTGTGTATGTTGCTATGGGAAAGCCTTTAGGGTGCGTGTGTTCTACATTTGCTGAAAATGAATGTGATTATGATGAGGACTATCACAAATGCTATGAAGTAGATGATTATAATTATGATGATGGCGGTAGTTATCACACTCAGGATTTCACGAAATCCCTGAGAACGGAGCAATTGTAGCTGCTACCACCACTGGGCTTTACAAGTCGTGCCCGCACGCATACATTCTCTATGGTTTGAAATCCTCAAAAGTGGAGAAGCAGCCTCAACCGTAAAAAATGCCCAAAGAATGAACAAAATCTATGAAAAGAATTCACAAATCCTCCGTGGCCGTAATGTAACATGAACACGAATGCGGATGGAAAAAGAACATGAAGAAAAACGAAACGAAAAGAAAAAATACGTGTAGCTTCACAAAAACAAAAAAGAAATATAGGTATGTATTTAAATAAATTTTAAGTTAGAGGTGTTGTAGCTGGAATTTTCTTCGTATTTTTTCTTTTTTTTTTTCTAGGCCGGAAATGTTGTAAAGTTTTCGTATTCCTTTCCCTTCACTTCCCCCTCGGCCGTGCTGACACGATAAGTCGTACGCAGAGGTTCCATCGGTTTACGTGTCAAGCATTTGAGTTGTGTGGAGTAGCTTGGAATTTGTGAGTGCCACAAAGTAGAACATGGTCATGTTTCCTTACATGTCACACAGTTACACACACACACACTCACACAAAACAAATGTTAGCTGGATCATTTTCGAGTCCACTTTAAGCCGCCTAAATCCTTTTTTAAGACTCTTAGAAAACTTGGTTATGATGTCATATGTCTTGTTTTCAATTTGTTAAGGGATTTTCGGATTTTGTTTGGTTTTAGGTGAAAAAATTAACTTAAACTTCTGTTATTTTAGAATGTACAGAGAAAGTTTAAGGTTAAAGGTCCTAACATAAATTAGCCGCTTCAGTTTTACTGGGCTGACATAAAACTGCAAACATTTTTGGGTAAGGAAATTATTTGACAGCTGAATTAAACTGTTAAAATAAATATTTATGAAAACTGCAGTTCTAATCTAATTCACTCCTGCTCGTGGCTCGTAAATTAACTTGGAAACCGGTTGTTAAAACATAGATAGACGGCACAGATCTAACCAGGCACCGGCATTTTAAATGGAGTTTTATAAATTGCTTTATCTACAGAAAGTTGCCTGAATTCAATTCAACATGCTATGTCGCGCATTTTTTAGTATTGAACATTGCTTTTAGATGACTACGTTTAGCTCCTCGTGGTAAATTTCGGTGCCCCCGTACTAAGATCGCTTATTTGTAAGTAGAAGCTTTTGAAACAACTTTTTCAGAAATGAAGGGCTTAAGCCACTAAGTTTATTATTTCAAAAACCATATTATGAGGTCATTTTATCATCTAATACAGTAGCAATACCCCACCAAAGCTTTTAGCGGTAAAAGTTTTTATATTCAGATTTTATGGAAAGATTTTACATTCAAATTTTTATTCAAATTAGTTATACCTACTAGAGCGGTCCCAAAACTAGCCGACCTGATCTATATAGGTATATGGTGCCAGTAGTCTGAAAAATATTATTTCGGTGAAAAAACATAAGTTTTAAGTTTCAAGGCGCCACGTTGTTTAGTACTTGCATTTGAGCTATCAAAAATAAACGATCTCAGTGAATTTGTAAACATGGAAAGAATTGGTCACCGTTATGTAATTCAATATTTCAATTTGAAAGGTGTCAGTCCAACCAATATTTAAGCCAAGCTAGATGCTAGTCTGAGAGAGTCTGCTCCTTCGCTTATGACTGTAAACTATTAAGTAGCAGAGTTTTAACGAGGCCGTACGAGCTGTGAAGACGAATATCGGTGTCCACGCCAGACACAGTTAAGAAAATCCTCTAAATGGTATTGGATGATCGTCGGCCGAAGGTGCGTTAGCTAGTTGAAATGATAGGTATTTCAAAAAGTGCTGTACAAGAACATCGTACGAGGTGTGTTAAAAAAATAAGGTGAATTTTCAAATTTCGCGAGCTACGTACATTCGACTTTCGATTATTATTTTTTTATGTTTTAGGTTTTATCCATATAGCATGTTAAGTTTGTTTGTGGGAGGCATAAATAAGACAAGTGTTTTGCGTGTTCAGCGACTCTCTACTGTCGAAAAAATTGGATCAAAGAAGTTGCACCAAATTTTGTGTAAAAATGGAATTAAGTGCTCAAAATCACTTGAAATTTTGACAGTGGCATACGGTGAGAGGATTCTGAGTCCAAAAAATGTCTACAAGTGGTACAAGCCTTTCATAGCAGGTCGAGAATATGTGAATGACGACACTCGCGCTCTGGACGTCACAACACATCAACAACCAATGAAAATGTTGAGAAAGTGAAGAAAATTGTTATGGAAAATCGTCGAATCACAATTAGAGAAGTTGCTGAGGATGTCGGCATATCGATCGATTGGCTCATGCCATGCAATCTTTTCGGAAATTTTGAGCATGAAGCGTGTGGCAGCGAAGCTCGTTCCAAAATTGCTTAATTTTGATCAAAAACAACATCGCATGAGCATCGCTCAGGAATTGTCAGAAATTGCCGTCCACGATGATCCAGTTTTGATTAAAAGGGTCATATCAAGTGACGAACCATGGGTATATGGTTATGACACCGAAACCAAAGCCCAATCGTCCCGATGGAAGAGTCCAGGAGAGCCAAGACCAAAAAAAGCACGCCGAGTTCAATCAAATGTCAAGGTTTTGCTCACTGTTTTCTGTTTCGATTACCATGGCGCAGTGCATCAGAAGTTCTTACCACAAGATCGTACGGTAAATAAAGAGTATTACCTTGAAGTTATGCGCCGTTTGCGTAAAGCAATACGAAAAAACGCTCGGAATTGTGGAAAAAAATTCACGGCTTTTGCATCATGCTAATGCACCTGCTCACTCATCTTTGCATGTGAGAGATTATGTGGCCAAAAACAACACCGTTATCATGCCTCAGCGACCCTATTCACCAGATTTGGCCCTTACGACTTTTCTCTGTTCCCAAGATTGAAGAGACCCATGAAAGGAAGGCGTTTTGCGACGATTGAGGAGATAAAACCCGAACAGCTGAGAGAGGTGAAGGACATAGCAAAAAGTGCATATCAGAACTGCTTCGAGGATTGGAAAAAATGCTGGAACAAGTGTATTATATTTGAGGAGAACTACTTTGAAGGACATAAAATAGAAATTGATAAATAAATAAATATCTTTATGAGAAAAAGGAAAATTCACATTAATTTTTTTGAAAGTGAGAAAGTTGTTGAAGGTTTGAAAGTGAGAAAGTTGTGCGTAAGATGGGTGTCGCGCTTGCTTTCAATAGAGTAAAAACAGTGTCGTGAAGATGTTTCAATAGAGTGCTTGACGATGTTGTACCGCAATAAGGCCAAATTCTTGCGTCGATTTATAAATATAAATGAGACATGGGTCCACCACTTCACACCTGAGACAAAGGAATAGTCAAAATAGGGGACTGGAATAGGAGAATCGTGTCCAAAGAAGGCGAAGTCGATTCCATCTGCAGGCAAGGTCATGACGTCTGTTTTTTTATTGACTATCTTTAGAAAGGAAACACCGTCAACGGTGAATATTATGCAAATTTATTGCAGCATTTAGGTGATGAAATTATGGAAAAATAGACGCATTTTGCAATAACGAAAGTGTTTTTTCATCAATATAGTACTCCAGTTTAAGCATCCAGTAATGCGATGGCTAAAATAATGAATTAAAGTTCGAATTGCTTTATGAGGTGTCTTATTCTAGGTATTTAGTTCCCTGGGACTATTTTCTGTCTCCGAACTTGAAAAAAATGACTCAGAGGTAAAAGATTTGTCAACAACGAAGAAATGGAGTCTGTTATTGATGGTTATTTTAAGGAGTTTGACAGTTTTGGCTATAAACAGGATCTAATGGAAGCTATTGAATACATATTTCTGAAAAAAGTGGATCGAGCTAAAAGGAGATTATGTTGAAAAATAAAGAAAAATTTGCAATCCTTTTTTGTGTCTTCTTTGTTAGGTCGGCTAGTTTTTGGAACACCCCCGTACGTACAAAAAAGAAACTAATTTTAATGCAACTTTGATGAATGTTTGAAGATGTGATTACTTTTTTACCAGCAGACGATTAAGGGTTTAGACAAGGTGATACCTTCCCACACAGCGAAAATATTGATAAACCGATTCGTTTTTTTCATTTTCGAAAAGCTACCTACCAAGAACAACTTTTCAATCCTTTCAAAAATGTTTAAATATGCAGTAAGCTATTGATTTCATTACATCCCACCACAACATAATTGAAGGATATTGGGATATTTTGAAATGTGAGTGGACATTGTCTTTATTTTGAAAGATTTCAGCTGTTAAATATGTCCGCTCTTCATTCCTTTCAAAAATGTTTAAGTTTAGAATAAATTGATTGCTGACTTGCGAAGATTTTCCAGCTTCATAGAAGTTATTACAAAGATCTTCCATGGATGAAAAAATAATGTAATCTTTTTTGATGAATTCGATCCTGTTCATCATAAATTCACACTTTCATTACATCATGTGCATTGCTTTAGAAGTGCTGAAAAGTCAGCATAAAATAATGACATCTTTCGCATGACAAGCACAAATTAAATTCGTTAGTTCCTATCCCAATTTTACTCACGGTGGATTCCCAGAAGTGATTATTATGCTCTTTTTTGTGTATTATTTTTTTTTATATTGGAATATGGTTCAAATAGTTTTCTGCTTTTACAGTAATGCTCTGTATAGGTAAATTTAGTGTTGAAGAACAAGCATTTGTTCCATTCATGTTGTTTGAAATGTGACTGGACTATTACATTGTTTTCACTTTGAACGATTTGAATATGTCCACATTATTCTACTCGTCAGACAGAAAAGTTGAAAATTAAATTTTCTTGTTTTTAAACTGTAAAATAATTTTCGAAATTGTTTCACCAACACATTGTTGCTACTAGAGAATGAATACAAATTAGAGAAAATTGCCTAATTTAAAATTCCACCTTAGCGTTCCAACATTTAACCTTTGCACGTTCATTGTAAGCCCCTTTTGGGGATATGTGATACCCTTTCTAAACGCCATCAGTGAGTGGTGTCGTACCCGCATGTTGAAGGTTTAAACAGTGATTGTTCTGCAACACCCCAAAAACAGAACGAAAAACAACAGCGCCGTCATACGAATATCTAGGATTGCAAAGACGTTTAAGGTAAACTATCGACTATCGAGTCATGAGGCGTATGTTCCACCTCCTATCTGGGTATGGGCCGGCCAATGCAGCGACAACGACCTTCTGCATTTTCTGGCGTAGTCAGCCAGTTTGTAATAGTTCTCTGCTTTTCCTCTTTAGTCAGTTCTTGACTTTATGAATAATTCAGTCAATGCTATGCCCTTTTATAGTGCAGACTATGGGTACGGTATGACGATATGGTGTATGTTTAACAAATATGACTTGACTTGGCAAGCAAGGAATGCCTGGCATATGGGTAGGGTTGGCCTGGGCTGGCCTGGAGTTAAGTAACAAAGAAAGTCAGCCCCCCATTACGACAACTACAAACTAACTGCATACTATGCCCTTTTAAAGGAGGAATAGTGAAAATGTTTACTTTGAAGTGAGTATCGTGCAGCATTCAGCTTCAAACATGCTGCACACAATCACTATCTCTGCATAAATGAGTGTTTGCAACTGCAAAAGTTTCTGCTCCTTTCTGTATGCCCATACACACTTGCACAACAGTAGTTAGTTGTGAACTAAGTGTCTGTCTGCCCGACTGTCTGTCTGTCGATGAATGGTAGGTAGCTGTTATTCAGGCGCGTGCTTAAAATTTCATTTAGCTCTCTTGCTTTCAGTCAATCGTCGTTTCCTTTGTTATCCCCCCGGTTGTTTATTGAGTTTTTCTTCATCTTTTTACTTGTTGGAGTTGCTAAAAAGACTGTATGAATTGGTATCTTAGGCACATTGTAAGTAGTTTTCATTTTTATGAGTCTACAATTTGATTAGAAATTGGAAATGCAATTTTCTGGTATTGTCTTCCTTTTCCTTTTCGGAAGCAAGAAATTATTCTTTGTCTTAACGCAATCACTTCACTGAATTTTCTCACTGTACATCTGAATGTAAATAGTTAAGAAAATAAGGTTTATAAATAACAACTTCTTCAGTAGCGAACGTAAACTAATAAGAAAATTCAGTATTGAATCCACTTGGCATGGTCTTCAAAAATAAACAAATTCTCATTAGTTTGTAGATCAACTGTGTTTATTTACATGAGTCTCGCCGTGAGGCCTTACTCATGGTGTGCCATCACACATGGGACTGTTTTCTATAATTCTTTTCTTGGTTATAATTCTTTTCTTATTGCGACAGCCAGCGCACCTTTGGGCTACCCAAACTAATCCCGAAAGGATTAACCGAACTACCTTTGAGATAAGAAGTAGGTCCCCTTGGAAAAACTTCCTTAGGACCCGCTTCCTCTCTCGGCCAAAGTACCTTTGCAGTCACTTGGTATGAAGTGAGCTACATCTCGGTTAGGAGTGAGGTAATCTAGGAACACCTCGATAGGCAATGAACAGTATTTTCCAAGCTTCTGCCTTCCTTCAGCAAACGCAACCTGAAGCAAAGCAAAAACACAAGGGGTCCAACGCCATCGACCAGGAAGGAACAATGTTCCTTGAGCCCCTGGTCACCCGTACTACTAGAAGAGAAAAACTCTCTGGTCTGGGTTTCGCAGACAAGCTACTCCAGTTTTGCTTTATCATACCTCGCATGGAATTGCTAATCCATTATCCACTGCACAGATTTTCAATGTCCGAGGAGAAATATTAACACAGCAAATTAATGCCATGCTCCTCTAGTCTATTAAGCATATCTCTCCTCGAAGGAACTCCATGGTCGTACGACTATTAAAACGGAAAAGATAAATCTTCCGATATCCCTCAACGGCTTCTCTATGTCCGCTCCTTTTGCCAGGGTGTAAAATTATCTTGTTAAACTACTACATCTCCCCTTTACTTGGTTTCCGAAAAACGAGTTCCAAGGTCAGTTTGATGTCATATTATAGGTGGATCCCAAGACATAATCCACCTGTTCCTAGGGCGCCTGGCACAAAGCCACACTGCTTTGTTTTTGTACCCAAGCATGATCCTTTGCCTGCTTAACTTACAGGATCGGGTAGAGAGACTTTGAGTTTTAGGGGTAAACGGTACAGAGCATCCTAGGAAACACCCGTTTACCCACATTTAGTTTGTAGATGAAATTAAATTAAAAAATGCACAATAATTTGCAGGTGCAATTTCATTCATTAGCCGCAAGTTAGGTTAGACATACGTACAAGGGCGGTCTCAAATCTAGCCGACTTTGTTAGGTCGGAAGATACAAAAAAAGTTTTGAAAATTGTTCTTTATTTTTCAACATAACAATCTTTTAGCTCGATACACTTTTTCCAGCGATATTTAATAGCTTTTATACTCTGTTTAAGGAAGTGGCAGAATGGCAGAGATATAACATCCTCACCACGGTGGGGATTAACATATTCCCTGACAGTCAAGCTGCCATTAGATCCCTGGATTCTGTTTTCCTGGACTCAATATTAGCACTGAATTGCCGCAGATCTCTTAACGAGATGGCTCAGTCTTTCAACATTCACCTTATGTGGCTGCCGGGCCAGAGGGATATACCTGGGAACTGCAGAGCCGAAGACCTAGGAAGACTAGGGACAACCTTACAGACTCCAGCTGAGTTTGAGCCCGTGGACATGCCTCTAGCCACTTACAAGTTCCTACTGCGAGATGGAGCATATTTAGCTGCATATGGGCGTCTGTCCGGGGCTGTGATCAATCTAGACGGATGTGGCCTCGCCTAAATCTGAAGCGTTCACACACACTGCTGTCGCTATCAAGACCCGACGTCTCATTGCTTGTATCCGTCACGACGGGACACTGTCTGATTGGAAGACACGCAGTGAGACTGAAGGTTGCGACTAGTGACTACTGTAGGAGTTGCAGAGACGAAGAGAAGGAGGAGGAGTCCATAGAACATCTTCTCTGCAATTGGCCCGCCCTGGCGACCAGGCGGGGATCAATACTGGGCTTTTATTTCTTTAAGGACCTGGGAGATCTGGACGGGATAGATATTGTCCAACTTAAGAGCTTCTTGAGGCGTTCAACTCAGGATGGTTCAACGAGGGAAACTAGGGACATCCTTATCTCTAGTTTCCGTGGTATCACAGTGGACTACACAGTCTAAGTGAGTCTGTCTATTCAGACTGCCACACTGACCTAACCTAACCTAACCTATACTCTGTTTTAAATAAGAACTCTAAAACTCCTTAAAAAAAACCCATCAACCGCAGACTCAACCTCTTTCACCACAGAGCTATTATTTTCAAGTATGGAAATAGAAAATAGTCCAAGGGAACTAAATCTAGTGGCAAATAAGATGCGTGAGACGAAGCAATGCGAATTCAAATTCATTAATTTTGTACATTTTTGCAATAGTGGATGTGTGAACTGGAGCATTGACTGTAAACATCACTTCCTTTTTCGAAAAATGCGGACATAATTTCATCACCTAAGCGCTGCCATAAATTAGCATAATATTCACCGTTGATGGTTTTACCTTCCTGAAGATAATCAATACAAATAATCCTATGCGCAGCCCAAAAAGCAGACGCCATGATCTTGCCTGTAATCGTGTCCTTTGGACACGATTCTCCCATTCCAGTCCACTGTTTCGACTGTTCTTTTATCCCAGATGTGAAGTGGTGAACGCATGTCTTATCTATGGTTATAAATCGACGCAAAAATTCGGCTTTATTGCGGTTAAACATCGTCAAATACTTTACTGAAACATATTCGCGTCGCTGTTGTTGCTCTATTGAAAGCAAGTGCGGCACCCATCTTGCGCACAGCTTCCTCTTCTACAAATCTTCAGTCAATATACGACATATAGCATATTTTGAAATGCCTCTCATTTCAGCTAGCTCACGCATCTTCGGCAGACGACCATCCAACACCATTTTGTGTTTTTTTCTTAATCGTATCTGGCGTGGACATTTCAATTGACAGCTCGTCCGGCCTCGTTTAAACTCAGTTACCCTAATATTTTACAGTTGTAAACGAAGGAGCAGACTACCCCAGACTACCTACATAACGGTGACCTATTTTGTACTAAGATCGTTTACTTTCGATGGCGTAAATAAAAATTCTTAACAACATGATGCCTCGGAACTTAGAACATATGTTTTATAAGGTTGCCACTTTTCACGAAAGTAATTTTTTTTAAACTATTTGCACCATATACATATATATACGTCAGGTCGACTAGTTTTGGGACCGCTCTCGTACTATTTCCGAAAGGTTCTGCCTGTCCAGACATCAGACCAGTTGTCAACGGTGTCATAATCCGAACACCAACTTATAAGGAGGTCTAAATAGGAATATCCTGGAAGAGTGGAAGAAATTGAGAATGAAAGATGAGGACACCAATGCCCGTCTGTGCAGATTTGCTTAAGGCTGAAGGCAATGAGTTGATAATGATCATGCATGAGCTCTTGAACATGATTTGACTAAACGTCTCCGTGGACCTGCTATGTGAAATTGAAAAGCCCGTTTTATCCTACCTGATCGAATCTTAATCGTGTGACTTTCGAAATGGTAAATCGAAGACTGATCTGATATTCACATTGAAACAGATTGGGGAGAAGGCCAAAGGAACACAAGTCGACACGTACCAGCTTCTCGTCGACCATGGAACTATCTTTGACAAATTGATGCGATATCGCCGGATGATAATATTGCCGAGTTTTGCATTCCTGAAGTTTATACATTTCATTGGACGAATATTCGATAGTATTATCAGAGAATAATTAACCAAAATTCGAAAGTCGCGATTATGCTAGAGAAAAAACTTTTATATTGGCTTTAGTTTGTAGACTTCTTTTTATGCGTCCCATAACATACAGGTTTGTTACAAACTTCTGAATAATCAATTACGATTAACGCCCTTTATGGTTCATTCCAATTCGATTGTTTTCCAGGCTTGAGATCAAAAAGTATCTTGTGAAAACTTTTGTCAATTCACAGAAGTGAAAAAACAAATCTTAAAACGTTTTCCCAGCATTGCGATGAGAGAAGCAGCTTCATCTATGCGACATTAAACATTCCACCATTACATAACAGCCAGCGAGCAACCAGAAACGATTATTATGAATGGGTTAAATGCCAAAGTCATTTAATATCACACAATAAATATGTGATAACTTCAACCACATGTTGCCGCCATCAGCATCGGAAAAGAGATCACATTGTTTGAATATTATCGTAATTCAAAACAACTCAAAACGAAATAGATTTGATGACACATTTATCTCGGTTTTAGAGTCTAAATAACCCTACCACTTCTCTACATTCCCCTCGCAACTTAACAATAGAAGAATCGATCGAAATGTGTTAATCTTTCAAATATGGAAAAATTTGTCATAAATATTATTTCAATTTGGAAAGACTTAAAAGCCTGTGACAATCGACAGACAATAACTTACACAGGGGACATACATGTACGAGTATGTAATTTCTCTTAATTGAAACATCTTAAAATTTATACACTCAATTAGGAAATTATTTTTTCTTTTGTATCGTTTTCAAAAAAATATAATAATTTGAGCACGAGAAGATGTCTTCTAGAGCAATTTAAGTCCCATAAAACTAAAGGGAAACATCTTCACCTTTTTGGGTCTAATCAGAAGCAATCCAAAAATACTTCCTGGCTGGTTTTTTTTTTCTTTTTGTTTCGATTTTTTCTAATTATATTACGACTATAAATTTTCGTGAATGTCTCATAAAATCGTAAGCACTCAACGTGTTCAGTCACTCCTCGCTTGTTTCAAATTCAAAACACATAGAAAATTTAAAAAGCCATAAAACTTAAGACAACTCCCTGATTTGTAAGGAACTTTAAGAAGGCATGTGACAATCTCATTAAGATGAGTAAGGCCACCTTAACATTAAGAGTTTATGGGGGCAGTACTTTGAACTAAATTTTTATCAGAGACACATACAGAATGAGCTTCCGTTGTTTGTCGATGGGTTTAATAAAAACTTCAGTTTAAGCAGTTCAATTAGTGAAGTATTCTGTTTCTTTTGATGTGAAGTGTTAGGCGATACAGTGAAATGTTAAGGATAAAATTGCGAAAATGACAAAATGTTAAGAGGTGGGTACGATAGTTAAGATATTCCATATAAATTATGGCAATTATAAGAACTCAAGAATCACCACCACCTGACCTGGAAAATAATTTATTTGATCATAATTTTCATTACCATCACTTATGGATGTACCGTCGCGGTGGAACTCATTCGGCCATTTTCAAACATCCAAGTGGGCTACCACAGGTATGTTACGGATAGCAACCAAGTTTTATCAGCATGCACGGCTATTATTTAACTTATGTCTTTTCTTCCTCTATGAAAGCACTAAAAACGGTTAATGACTCTATGAAACGACTACGATTTGACTTCACTGTCAAAAAAGCACCTCTGATGCATTTTTTGATTTGGGGCTGCTGAGTTTCGTAATAATTTGTTAGATTTCGTTGAGTATTTCCTACATAGTATATCCCGACAATAAGACCATATGAGTCATGTCCTGATGCCAGAAGCGTCTACCATTTCTATTGCTGTTTCCTTCTTTCTATGAAAGCGCTGAACACAGTTAAGGACTGTATGAAATTGTTGCGTTTTTTTTTGTCCGATGCTAGCAAAAGCGACTTTTCCCATACAAATATAAAACTACTGAGCTGCGTGGTATGACCGAAGCATATGCCTACAAAAAAAGCCCCACACTGTATCATTTTCCCATATATAACAATGTTTATTTTCATATCTCCACTTACAAATAGCTTTTATAAAACTCAAGGCCTTAAGAATCAAGCTCTGAAATTCAACCCTAATTTCCGTCATAAATAGCATCAATAGTTTTCATAGTACCAGTGGTATCGCTGGTATTAATATCACCAATGACACTAATAGTGTCATTAAATGCCAATAATGTACATAGTACTAGTATTATTAATAGTACGATTTCAGGTAGCTCTACGATGATAGCAACAGTAGTGTCTTTTATACCAATAGCATCTATAGTATTTAGTATTTATAGTACTTCTGGCGTCAATTTTTCCAACCGTATTAATATTATCAATAACGTCGATAGCATAGATAGCATCAATATTGTCAATACTATCAACAGTATGAATAAAATATACTACATCATATTGTATCGGTAGCATATTATTTATATCATATTATTTCGGTAGCATGAAAAATATCGATAGTATTAACGGTATTAACAGATCCAATAGCGGTATAGTACCAATACATCATCAATAGTATCAGTAATAGCAATGATAATGACGGTATCAATAGTAGCTATTGTTGTAATAATATCAATATCAATATTAACAAAGTACGAGTAGTATGAACAATATTAGTAATGTCAACCGTATTTTATTATTTTTAAAATTAACAATGCGGATAGCATTAATACAATCAATTCTATTGACGTTACCAATAGTAGCTATAATATCAATAATATTAGTATCAATAGTAACAGAGTATGAGTAGTATGAACAGTATCTATAACACCAATTATATTTTTATTATCTTTAAAATTAACAGTGCGGATGGTATTAATAGCTTCAACTCTACCAACGGTATCAATTGTAGCAATAGTAACAAAATATCGGTGGTATGAACAATATAACAATAATATCTTTAAAATTAACACTGCGGATAGTAGAAATCGAATCTATTAACCATATGAACAGTGGCTGTAATAGTAATAATATCAATGTCAGTAATAACAAAATGCCAGTGTATGAATATTATTAGCAGTATTTTTGATAGCTTTAAAGTTAAAATTGTAGATAGTTCTTATAAATAGCATCAATACTGTTAACTGCACTAGTAGGGTCAATAGTACCAATAATATCAATTATATCGTTAGTATGTAGTAATGACATCAATAGCATAAGTGTTATCAATAGTACCAATAGTGTCAATAGAATTAATCAATCAATAGCGTTAATGCTATCAAGAGTGTCAATATTATTAATAGTATAGTATGAATAGCATCATTGCTATCAACAGTATTAGTATTATCAACTGTAGGTATTGATTCTACGATAAATAGTATTAATATTATTAATGGTACCAATAGTGTTATTAATATCAATAGAATCAATAGTATGATTTGTATCAATATTATCAGTTATGTCAACATCATTAATAGCATCTATAGGGTCAATAGTATCAATAAAATTAATAATCAAAGTAATATCAATAGTATAGATAATATTGATGCTATTGATTATATTAATACTATTGATATCGCATTAATCTAATCAATAGTATCAACATTATCTATAGTATCTATGGTATCAGTGTTGTCAATAGTACACCGATAGTATGAACAGAATTGGAATTGATATTAGGTCAACATACGAGTATTAGTATCAACATTTTTAATAATATCAATGGTATCAACGGTTACCAATAGTATTCACATGATTAATAGTATCAATATCATTTGTATCGACACCACTACAACTCATCAAAAATTTGTTAAACAAACTTAGGCTTCTTTCACATTCATATGATGCAAATTTTTCAACTCATTCGAGTAATATAATACTAAATTCCAATATTTGAAAATAAAGTGCTGTACCATCGATTTAATGTTCCCCTAACGTAGTGTAGCTCAAACCGAAATTCGTTGAATACGGATACTTTAAAAAAAAATAGCATATTCTTCTACTTTAATTGGCGGTATTTTTGCTTTAAAATCTTGTGAATAAAAAGGGTAGAATATTATTATTTTCACGCCACTGTGAACAAATGTGGCATCCTTTTTTGCCGATTGCCATTTCGTGCACAATTATTTGTGTAAAATGTAGATCACTGTGCGATATGATATGTCTAAGGCATGTGCTCCCGTATTCTAAATTGTAGGAACGCTAAAACTCCATTCTGGATTTAAAAGTACTAAACGAAGAGCATCTTAAGTAGATGTACGACAAAGTTGAATATCTGACCTGAATATTAACTAACTTGCTTCGGATTTCAGTCCGATTCCAGTCATATTTAAATGTTACATCATTGCGGGAAATTCGTTTCTTGCATTTGTATTTACATACAACAACAATTTTTTCGTCCAAGAAATAAAACTACGTAATGACTGATATCAGAAAATTTATGAAAGATGTTGTTAGTCAAAAGATAACTTATCCCCATGCCACGATTATTCTTCCGGAGATTATCCATAACTTGTCACCATATCGTTATTATTAATGACATTGTTAATACGAGTGTCAGTATCAGAAGTTAAATCGCAACCTTTACAAGCACCAATGGCTTGAGCTGTATCAGAAGTCCCAGTTGTTGTAGTAGTTTATTATCAATAAAAAACAAGTAATACTGAGAATGAGGTGAAGCCCGGAAAAGATAAGAAGTACAGGGTTTGGAACCGGGCCTTCCCTTCTGTAAGAACAGCGAGGGAAATCTGATCACAAATACGCAGAATGTGCTGCAAATATGGAGAGAGCATTCATACAAGCTCTTAGCATCCGAATGGCAGCACCACGAGTGAGGGAATCACCCCAATTATCGACGATGCCATAAATTTCCCAGCTCCGACCCAAACAGAGATCAGAACAGCTTAAGAACAACAAAGCTGCGGGCGCTGATGGCCTGCCGGTAGAACTGTTTACAACTGGTGACGATGAGCTGATAAACAGCCTGCATAGCTCCTAAATACGACTTGGCCCGAGGAAGACATGCCCAATGATTGGAATTTGAGTGGACTGTGTCATGTGTTAAAAAAGGCGATCCAAGTGTTTGTAAAAACTAACGCGGTATCAGTCTTTTACCCATTGCTTATAAGGTCCTGTCGAGTGTGATATGTGAAAGACTAAAGCCGATTCTAACTGACCTGAGTGGACCTTAAAAGTGTGGCTTCAGACCTGGTAAATCAACAACTGACCAGACATTCACACTACGACAAATTCTGCAAAAGACCCGAGAAAAACAGATCGACACATACTATCTTTTCGTCGATTATAAAGCTGCCTTCGATAGCCCGATACGGCAAAAACTCTATGAGGAACTGTCCGAGTTTGGAATTCCTACGAAGTTTATACCTCTTATATAGCGTATAAGTCTTCAGTAAAGATAGGTAAAGATCTAAGCGAGCCTTTTTACACCGAACGAGAATTTAGGCAGGGCGACAGTCCATCGTGCGCCCTCTTCAACATACTGTTGGAGATGATTGTGAGGAAAGCTGCAGTTCACACGACTGGTACCATCTTTAATAGAAGCCATAAGTTACTCGCATATGCAAATAACATAGGCATTATTGGCCGAAAACTGCGAGATGTTACTGCAGCCTTCTCAAGCATTAAGAAGGAAGCAGCGAAAATGGGTCTGGTGGTAAACGAGGACAAAACAAAGGTATTGGTTTCAACTCACAAAGAGTCTACTTGTTTGGGAAGCTGTGTTTGAAGATAGACAACTATAATTTTAAGGTGGTGGAAGAATTTATCCAACTCGGTTCCGCTGTAAACAAAACGAATGATGTCAGCATGTAGATAAACAGGAGAGTATTGCTTGCTAAGAGATGTTACTATGGGCTAAGCAAATGATTTAATAACAAAGCCCTCCCTCGACAAACAAAAATCCGACTGTACCAGACGTTGGTTCTACCTGTCTTGTTATATGTCGCAGCAGCCTTGGTTATGACGTAAGATGAATTAGTACTGACAGATTTCGAGGGAAAAATACTCCGGAAATTAAATGGACCTATCATCGTTAACGGAAAGTGTCGACGTCGCGTGAACAAAGAGCTGTATGAGCTATATGTCAACATCGACGTGATCAAACTGGCTGGGTCATGTTGTGCGGATGGACCCAAATGCTTCGGCACGGAAAGTTTTCGATAAGGAACTAGATGGGCGGCGCAAAAGAGGCGACCAAAACTCCGTTGGAAGGGCCAGGCTTTTAAAATACTGTCGAAGCTTGATGTGACGAATTAGAGGAGAAGCGCAGAAGATCGAAGCGCTTGGAATTATTTTCTCCGAGCGGGGTATAATAGATAGGGATGTCTATTCCAGTCGCCACCTAAGAAGAAGATGAATAGTGTGAGTATTTGCAACAAAGTTATCAATTGTATCATTTGAGTCAATCATATCTCATAAGTATAACTTTGCGTTGTACTACCCATTCCATCTGTTTTAGGGATATCATCAATATTATCAATAATTGTTAGTATTCTGTTAATACTTAACATGAACATAATTTTCATCCTGGTTTTCAAATGTTGTTCGCTTACATTTCTAATTATCTAAGAAACTGGAACTGGTGAACTGGAATCATACGACCTAAATTTTATTTGCAAATTTTGCTTTAACTGTGAATGGCGCTCATCTGAAATGATTAAACTGCGATAAGCAAAGAAATTGTGCTGAATTTGAAATTCGCATGGCAATTTTTAGCTCTTGGCGAGTTCATTGCATTTGATTGGTTGATTGCTTGACACAATTTCCAGCTATCTTTTAAAAATTTTCTATAAATGTCTGTTAATGGGTTTATTCATCGCAATATTCTTATTTATTATTATCAAAGCGTCTGAAGCGTGCATAATTTCGTTATAACCTAACAAAAAATAACATGGAAAAGAGGTTATTTTTCCATTCCACCTTATCGAATGTCTTAATTGCTATCTTATTTTCTATATATGTATATTCGTTATACTGTGCACGGGGCGAGTATATTTCATGGCATAGTTAATTTAATTATGAGCTGTGCACTCATTCACAACTGAACAACTGAACGTGTCAATGAAAAGGTGAATTTCCCCCTTTGGTGCATTCTCTAAAATCTAAATCTAAATATGGAAAGTATATGATTAGCAGTGTGAGTACATCTAGAAACGTTCACTCCGATTTGAAAGTGCGGTGGCACAAACGATTTTGTTAAAGTGATACCACACGAGGACGCCAGCCGGCTGCCGGCATTTGTTTTATTTGAAACTTGGGCTGCTAATCGAATAGATAAATTTTCAATTCGTTTAATCTAAAATCTTTTAAATTTTCTTTTCCATTTCCTGATGGCCGCACGAGAAAGATTGTGATGTTAAAATTTAGAAACGATAAGGATTATGTTGTGTAACGAATATAAATAAGTAATTATTTTCTTTCAAATAATCAAAATTAATTAGGTCTTGCGTCGCTATTATTGTATGTGACCCGAATCAGAGGTTTCGATATTATTTTAATGACAATTTTATGTATTTTTTCATTACTTTTTATGCGTTTTTTTTTTTGATGGGGCATCCGTTGAAATGTCTGAAAACACAAGTTTACTTTTTATGCATTTTTTGATGGGGGCATCCGTTGAAATGTCTAAAAACACAAGTCACACTTCCATAGGGTATAATCGAAATATTGTTTTTTTATTGTTTGCCATGTTTGGTCTCTTAGTTGTTACCAAGTGTCATAAGTGTCAAAATTATTCATATATGAAGTTAGTTTTAAGTGCCTACAGCGACGACTACGTAATGTTTTTTCATATTTGGAAACCCCACCAAATCTGTTTGTGTGTCTCCCGTGGCATTCCGAAAGTTTTGAAGTTATTTTTTTGTTTGGGATTCAAACAATTTTATTTTAGGCTACATTTTTTTCATGTCGATTTTATTCGTTTTATGTTATATGTCTGTGCCGGGATTCTAGTATGACATTTCCAAATTGAATCGTAAAATAAGGAACGAATTTAATTGCTTTAGAAGGCGATGACTCCGCTTGCTCTCTTTCCTTGTCTCTCTCTCCCTTTCTCTCTCTCTCTCTCTCTCTATCTAAGTCTGTGTCGCCTGGGTTTTGTTTAATATTGTGGTGCTGAAACCGCAACAAATCGGTTTCTGTTGTGGTAAAGAAGTGCAGAAAACAAAATAAAAATTGGAAATTGTAATAAAAGTTAATTGAAGTTCTAATTGAATAATTTTTCGACGTAAAAAAATCATTGAGAAATATGTAATATACTCGTACATACTTTGAAGGCAATAAAAAATAAAATTTACTGCAACTTCCAAACTGATGTCAGTAATTACTGATTTTTGTCTGAAAGGAAATTGAAGTAATGGAGAATTTATCATAAAAAAACAAAGTGTGCGAAGAACATTTCGGCCATTGACTTCGGAACATTTCATTTTCGGCAATAAAATACCTAGACTTTAAAATGTAGAATTTTATTTTTGGAAATTAGAATACTTTTGCCATTATGCGACATTTATTATTATTTTTATTGTATATACGGAAGATAATAGTATTCATACTTATTTGTTGAAGATTTATACAGGATGGCGCAATAGAACGTGCATATTGTATCATCTTTTTTTGCGGGGTAGAAAACGCGCGGGCGGGGGGCGCCTACATCGTTGGGTTGGCGGGCTCATGGAGTTTTAGTCGCTATGAATCACTTCGACGGGAAGCGTCGCGCATTTTGCATGCGCGCATTTTATGAGAACTCTCGTTCATATATTGCTATTAGGCGACTATATTGTGCTGAATATGGACTACGGCGAGTTAGTGAATATGGGTAAAGCATTTTGAAGAGACCGGTTCAACATTTAAACCACAAGCAAATGGTCTCCCAAGAACATCTAGGACCGAAGACAATGTTGAGAGAGTTATGGAGTCAGTACGAGGAAATCCACAAATGTCGACTCACAAGAGATCGTCTGTCTTACAATTATCGCGACGAAGTTTGCAACGAATTTTAACATTGGATCTTAAACTGCATCCACATAAGCTGCAATTAACACAAGAATTGAAAGAGTCTGACTTCAAAGCAAGGCTCGCATTTGCTAATGAAATGCTAAATCGATTTTCCAATTTTGACAATATCCTTTTCTCTGACGAGGCTCATTTCCATATGAATGGGTTCGTAAACTGTCAAAATTGTCGTTACTGGAACAGTGAAAATCCCAAAATCAAACACCAGAAACCATTGCATAATCCTAAAGTGACAGTATGGGCAGCAATCTCTGGCAGAGGAATAATTGGTCCTTTTTTCTTCGAAAATGCGTGGGGCCAAAACGTCACGGTTAATACGGAACGCTATGTTGAGATGTTGGACGGATTTTAGGCTCCAGAAATTGAAAGTTCAAGAATAGTGTATTCCAGAACTTGGTTCCAACAAGATGGAGCTACCTGTCACACATCAAATGACTCCATGGCGGTGGTGAAGCAGATGTTCCTCGGCAGACTGATTTCGAAAAGAGGTGATATCCCATGGCCCCCACGTAGTCCAGACTTGACGCCTCTTGACTTTTTTTGTGGGGATACCTCAAACACAAAGTCTACAGTAATAATCCAAGAAACATCGTTCAGCTCAAGGAGAATATCCGTGGTGAAATGGCAGCCATTACACTAGTGTTACTGAAGAAAGTTTTCAATAATTTTCGTTTGCGGTTAGAGGAGTGCTGTCGTAGAGTGGGTCACCATTTAGATGATGTTATTTTTAAAAAATAAACTCCATTTATTACTCTACGATGCCTTACATTTATTTTAACCATATCTTTTGTATTTATTTTTTAATCTATTTTTTAAATATGCACGTTCTATTGCGCCACCCTGTATAAAATCTATCGGAATTTACAGGCAGATTCTGTTTTAAAAATAAGCCTTAAGAATGCTTTTCCATAAGCTATTTTCAATGGAATTTTTGACATATCTTGAAGAAATATTTTCTGGAACAAAAAACGATTCTTTTGAAGAGTGAAAAATTGCAACTGAAGATTTAAATTTTTGTCACGCCTACATCAGTCGAGAATATATGGTGAAGATGCACCATAAAATAGTGATTCCCTCCTATGACAACCTTATGATAATTTCATTAATGATTACGCAACTTTTCACTGCTTCCCCACCATAAAATGTGATGAATTTTTGCTTCTTTGGAGCATTTTTTGGCTGGGTATGGTCGTTTAAAATATTATGTTTGTGGACAGCTTCTCTTTGTCTATTTAATATCTACAGTAGTCTGCGATTTTTTCCTAGGCGACTTAGCAGTTACAGGGTTGCTACTGAATGTTACTATTAAGATGTTGCGCAAAGATGTCGAAGGAGTTTTTCTCTTCCAAACATACACCGAAAGAGAATCCCTTTCACCTCTGTGAGTGATTTCAACAAGATGGTGCAAATTGTCGCATAGACAGCAGTCCTGTTACAACAGCATTGCAGCGAAAATTCACCAATAGTTTGATTTCAAGGATCTCCTCTTTCCGCTGCCTTAATTTCATTTGATTCTTTCAGCCCAATTCTTAAAACTCCCAGGGAAATGAATTCCCAGAGAATAAGTTTTTCCCAAAAATAAAATCCTCCAATTCTGAACAGTCTGGGAAGGGAGAGAGAATTCGAAACATTCGAAATCAGCTGTTTTACTTCTTTTATCTAATGTTTACAAAAAAGTTTTGCAAATTTACCAATTTAATTTTATAAATTTTAAAAGTAAAAGTGTTTGGAGTGAAAAAAGAGGTCAAAGAAAAAAAATAATGTTTACTGTGGCAAGTATAATGTTAGCTGAAGAAGAAAACGATGAAAGTGAAGTGTTCTAGACAAGAACGAACAGAGGTTAGCAAGAAAAATATTACGTGATGCCACCAAACCACTTGAGCTACCGCAAACTTTGTAAGTAGATTCCCTAAAAAGTACTAAAATTTAATAAAAATATGTTTTTTAGATTTGAAAAATATTGCAGGGTAAATAAACCAGCCTTTATTTACCTTTTGGATATGTTAAGAGGACATATTCCACTAAAGAGAGTCAGTTGCAGTTTCTCCACTCGTGAAGTTAAATGCAGCGCTTCGCTTCATGGCCGAAGGTGGGTACCAAACGGGTGTGGGGAAGGACTCTGATGTGTCTGTGGCACAAAGCACCTTCAGTAAAATTTTGACAGAAGTAATAAATATATTTGAGGGGCATCTCTGTCAAAGGTGGATAACTTTTTGCAAAACGGGGATGAAAAGCGTAAAATTGCGTTAATTTTTTATATAAGGTATGGCACTTCAAGCGTAATAGGATGCGTTGACGGAACTCATGTCCGAATCGTTGTTCCGTCTAATAATAAGCACCAGTACTATAACAGGAAGGGGTACTACAGCTTGAATGTAATGCTGGAAAATAAATTTCGTCAAAAATATTTTAGCTCATATTTTAAAACAATAAAAAATTACAGTTCTGTGGCCATGAGCTGAGGATTCAGCACGTGTCTCTTATCCTGGAGCGTGTCACGATTCTTTTGTTTGGAACATCAGTGAGTTAAGAGCTCATCTTGAGCAAGAATACCTCAGAAACGGTAGCAATTATTGGTTCATTGGTAAGTTTTTAAATATTAACAAAATAATATTCAAATATTAATAGATATGCATTTTTAACTAGGAGACGCAGGTTATCAATTACAACCATGGCTCACAGATGTCCGCAAGATGGGTCTGTTCAAATAAAATTCAACGAAATTCATTCCAAAGCTACTGAGCGTATAAATGGTGTCATGAAAAACATTTTTTTGGCGCAATCCTCTTCAAATTTGTGACGGAATTATTCCCAAAATTTGTCATCATTTTCCCTCTTTTTATGGCATTCGTAATAGCTACTTTTTTCCCCGGGAAGAGTTTCCCAGTTTCGAAGTTTATTTAGAATAGGAGGAAAGTAAAATCTCCCTGGGAGGCTGTTTGAGGTGAGTTGGGAAAAGAGAAAAATTTCCCAGGGAGCTTTCATTCATAATTGGGCTGTTTACCTCAACAAATTTTATCTTGAGAAGTTATTGCAAACAGTTAACCAGACAAAACATACAAATTTGGATGATAATTGAGGAAGAAACGTTACCGTCAACGGCGAGCGATATCGAGCCATGATACGAGCTTTTTTTTTGCCCCCATTGGCTGAGTTGAACTTGGTTGACATGTGGTTTTATCAGGACGGTGCAACCTGCCACACTGCTCGTGAAACAATGGATATGTGTAGGGATGAATTTGATGACCAGCTTATCTCTCGATTTGAATAAAAAAAGTTATTTGAATTTTTGTTTGCGGCACCATTGATGCGCCACCCTGTATTATGAATGCAGAATGTAGCATATGAAAATAAAGCATTGCTAAAATTTAAGCTTTTAATTAATCAGACTGTGTTACCAGTATAAATAACAAGATATTTTCCAGTTTGAATCTCGATTCGAATCAGTGTGCCACAGTCTTAACTTCATTTTCGTTAATGCGTTTTTCCAAATTAGCTTCAAATGTGTCCCTATTACTTGGCACAATTATCGATTATTGATGAAATATAAAACGTCAACATGGAAAAAATCAATTTATTTTGAAAAGGGAAAACAAAACAAAAAATGTGTAGGCGGAAGTACAAAGTAAAAGGGAAAGTTAGTTTTATGTTACAACCAAATATGTGCATATTTGAAAACATTTAAAGAAGTGCAATAAGAGGTGAGAACCAAATAGGTTATCCGACCGAGGGGGTTGGGTGATGAAGGTAATTAATACCACCGACATACTTGTACAAACACTACAAATTATTGAGGTTAACATAAACAAGTACTAGTACTTGTATGTGTATTGTTTAACAATTGTAAAATGCAATTAATTAAAACTGAAGTGACTGCGACTGAGCGAGAGAGTGGAGGAAAACTCTGGGTGCTATTGCGGGGAACTTCTGAATCAAAAATGGGAACGAACATTCACCCACTAGCGATTGCCAAGGCTCGATGGCTTGTCGCAAAGGGAAATGCTAATGGAGTTTACTTACGTGAATCCAGAAAAGGGCTATAGCGTGTGCATATGTCCCATTGCCATTGGACTGTGTTGAGCATACGAGTATTTGGTGAAGCGAATGTGTTGTGCATGAATGCCTGATGGCCAGACACATCTGTTTTATTAAAATTAACAAGATGATATTTTTAGATCATCATACGGGTGATCATCGTTTTGGGATGCAGTGGACGACAACGTCGTCATTATTACCAGCATCAACATCATCATCTTCTTCGTCGTCATCATCATCATTATCACCAGTGATGTTGTCTGAGTTCGCTTAAAGATGATGATAATGATATCGTTGTTTTTGGCTGCTAGTGTTTTGCTTTTGAAGCTTCGAGGCCTGTTGCATTCAATTTATAAAATTGTTTACTATTTATATATGGATTACATGAATATTTCAGACCATCTACTCATTCTGTGCATTAACAAAAATATAAATTTACTTTCTGCTTAATGTTACATGACGTTCTATGGTTTATAAATATTTTGATTTTCCCCCATTTGCTGTTAGGGGCCAACAAATCGATTTGGTGTCTACTGACAACTCTGGAATCGTCTTCATTCGATGGTCAAGCATTGTGTAGTTGAGAAAATTATTTTATTTAAACTTAGCATATGTTTGCTATAACATCAGGCCGTCAAATAAATGGGAATAACTTTTGTATAATAAATTATTTGTGATTTTGAGAAAGCATTAAAACGGAAAATCCCAGAAGATGGGAACAATAATATATTAAACAGCTGAATGTGATCGTGGTCGTACAAGCATTTCATTATTTAAATGTAACTAAATAAATTTCAAGTCCATCACAAATTTTGTATAAGAGTTGAAAACAAAAGAAGTTTAAGCTTAAAACTGAAATGTTTAGCTAAACTTATAGAGAGCTAAACAAATTTAAAAAAAAAAATAGCTGGCGGCGTTTGGCAAAGGGTTTATGACAATTAAGTGAAGGAAATATTTAATTATATAGTATAGAATGATTTTTTAAGTTCTTTCAAAAATCGAATAAAACACTCCAATTTGCATCATATATAAAAATTTTTATTGGAATCGATAAATTTGGTTTTGCCATTTAATTTTTAAAGATAATTTCATGTAAACGTCTACGGCGCCGTCTCAAAATGTCCATTTGGAAGGCCCAATTTTTCGTCACTTTTTCGAGCATTTCGGCCTGTATTCCACGAATAACGCGTGTTATGTTATCCTGTAAGGCTTCAATAGTGTTCGGCTTGTCCACATAGACTAATGACTTCACATAACCCCACAAGAAATAACAGTGTGGCATGTTGCATCGTCCTGATGAAACCACATCATGGAAGAAAAATGGACCGATGATGTCACCAGCCCATAAACCACACCAGACTGTCGTTTTTTCGGGATCCATCGGTAATTCATGTGGCTGTTCATCACTCCAGATGCGACAGTTTTGCTTCTGTACGTATCCGTACAGCAAGAAATAAGCCTCATCGCTAAACACAATTTTTCGATAAAACAGCGGATTTTCATTGAGCTTTTGTAAGGCCCATTAACCAAAAATTAGACGTAGTGGTAGGTCATTCGCCATTTCATGATGAAATGGCAGAGTATACTGTGCACTTTTCACTTTGACAGATGAAGTTTGGACGCCATTACTAACCTGAAAAACTTAAATCTTAAAAAATCACCCTATAGTATATATTATTATATATTATTATTGTATGTTATTGCAAAAAAATTAAATCAATCCATAATAAACGAGAGAAATAATCGTGTCAATGCACAAAAAATAATGATTTAACTAAAAAAGGATCTGACGTGCTTACAGGCATTCTACACATTCACCAACAACAGAAGAGTAATAAAGAACTTGTCTGCAATTGTTATAACACAAAAAAAGGGAAATCTTTGCATTTCATTAATGGGATGTGGGAGAGAATCCCATATTCCGTACAGTATATTACACGCATTCTATTTTTAGACTCATTCAACCGGATTTACCGGATTTAACGACGATTACGAAAGCCAGTTTGGGAAGATTTTACTAGAGTTGTCGATTACTCGACTACTCGATTTGTTTGTTAGACACATGGAGATGATCGCTGATCAAAGACAGACAGGTGGCGGGGATTGAACCCCCAATCATATGAACTACAGTTGTCTCTTCTAACCACCGTACAACGGGCTATCACTTGATTAGGATTGTTATACTTAAAGCAAACTTCGATTAAAGTAACGTTTTATGCAGAAATTACTTATAATTTTTCTAATATAGCGAGTAGAAGTGAGTAAATTAATTTAAACGCGGTCGTACAGTCATTTTTGGTGATCGATTTCCGGGTAACTCAAAGCACATTCTGCAAAAATGGAATACAATACAATAAACTGTTTCAACATTTCGCACTAATCTTAAACATAGCAAATATTACATCCTTGTTGTCATGTTGTTGTCATGAGAAATCGTCAACAATAGAGATAATTTCTTGAATGTTGAAACGCAACTGGCAGGATATGAAAAGCTCTCTTCCTTTCTTCTCAAACGGTATGAAGTAAATTTGCCTCAAGTTTGAGAAAAAGCTAGCAGAGCAGTTTTTCAAAATTCAACGATTGAAAGTTACTTGTAAAATGTTACTAGATATCGCCCATGCCATAAAGAAAAAAGAGATAGAATGCGCGTTACTCAAGGCATAAGGCAATTTTATGAAAACAATCTTTCGAAAAACTACTAATGAAAACTTGTGGAAAACCTTGGAACACACAAAGTATTATAAACATCGGTCTGTCGCTTTTTAAAGAGTAAGTAATTTTTAGTAAAAAATGTTTGGGTCGAATCACAAAAGATGTTTTGAATAGAAATCCATGCCCTCTGGATTCCGCAGTTTAATTTAAAATGGTTTTTTTATGATATTTCAACATGAAGTTTCTTTATTTCAATTTTAAACGACTTATACGAGTTCCATCAACAAAGCTTTCTAAAAAATTTGTGGCAATATTGAAGTATAGATTTCGATTCGGAACGACTTCAACGATTGAACCCCGATTGAAATGCTACTAAGGATATTCAATGCTAGATGTAGAAACTTCGTCCTGTCTCCAGAAATGTTTTAAAAGATTTTCTATGGGCAGCCGTAGTGGACGCTCCCAGATCGGAACGACCAAAGGAAATTATTTCCGAGGAGGTGAGAGATTTAATTATTGTTAATCCCAGTGCAACAGTTAGGGAAATAGCTGAAATAATCAAAAACATTAGTCTCAACCTTTCACGGGGTCATAATAGAGCTACGATGTGTGGATACCTCTCTCTATCTCACCCAGGCCTCACACTGCCTTGCGGACTCGTCTGAAACTGTCAGAGCTTGGGCGGGAAGCTTTACCTCACCCACCCCAGACCTCGTCTCATCCGACTATCAACTATTTTGCAGTCTGAGCAACCACTTGAAGGATGTGAATTTCCGTGACGACGAGAAAGGGAAAAATCGAATTGAACGCTTTTTTTCAGAATAACCAAGCGAGTTTTTTGAGAGAGGAGTTAAAAAGCTCCCAGAGAGGTGGGAAGAAGTTATTAAAAAAAGGGGGCAATTATATAATAGATTGAAACAATTGTTTTCTTGTATATACGTTTGTAAATAAATTTCTTTTAAAAACCAAACGAACTTTCCGAACCATCCGATACATAACGGCAATATCCAAGCTTTATAATAAAATGAAAATTTCATCGAAATCATAAATTTATCTGTGTTTTATTTAACTTTACTTTTGAAATCGAAAAATGGATAACCGGTATTACAACAACAACAATCAACGAAAAAAAAACTTGGCGTTGCCAGATAATAAAAATTCCTCGTGAAAAATATACTGCTGTCTGATAGGAAATTTAGCTCCGAATTTCACGGTGAAAAGTCAAAAGGTAGTGCCGAACTCGCCAAGAAATCAGGATTATGATGACAGTTCCCCTCAGTTATCGTGTTGTTTCGTGGAAAGTTATTAGAGTTTTATGACTCTTATGTGTGTAGTTATTCGCAAAAAGAGGAATGAGCAGTCAACTCTTGTTTTTTACACCAGAAGAATGCTTCATCACGGCCATCCGTGGCGTGACGGCGGTCACCTTAATATGTGTAACGAATACTTCGAGTAGTCGAGTAATCGATGAGTGCTTCTCAAACTGTGACGTTAGGAATCATTGTTAAACTATAGGTCTCGGGAATAAACATGGAATCAGGCGAACGATCACTGCAAGTTTTTCAAATTACTCGCCAAAGTGTAAAAGTTGTTCGATGAGTAGTGCTAATCAAAACTATGCTGATACTGGCAATTTCCAATTCGAATCATATCATATCATACAACTATAACATTTCATAATACATATATGTATTCGTTTATCCATCCTTTTTGATCACATCAGTCCCGCTTTGCTACACAAGCAAGTTTTCCTCTATAATTTCTTTTATCCTATATTTAACTGCCTAATCATTTTTGTAACGGTTGTCTACATATTTGCACGTTTAGGTTGATTTTATTAAATGCTAACATTTCTGTACATTTCGCTCAGACTCCAGTCTCTACACTTCGCTCGTGGTACATGCGATGTATTCTCTACCGCCCTGACGCTTTTGCCGTTGGCAGGACCATCGAAGATTTCGCAATAACGTATGAATAAATGATGAAGATGGTGATGATGACGATGACGAGGACGGTGAAGGTGACGGTGGTGATGGTGGTGAAGATGAATCTATGGTGTGTCTATTTTGGATGAAGTGCTGCTATGCTGCAATGGGTATGGTTTCATATGGTTATACTCGTATTGTTCCTGCCATGTAATGTTGCATGTCATCCATTCACATATGTTCATGCATCCATAGATCTTATTCCTCCTTTTGTCCTCTTCATAATATGTTCCCTTTGGCATCATTCTGCTGTTATTGTTATTGTTTACTTCTTTTGTGTGTGCGTTTTTCCTTTATTTTTGCGCAAAAAAAGAAGATGTATTCCTTTGTTAAACACGTTCCAATAATATTCAGCTGGTATTATTACATTGTTTTGCACAGCGACAATAGCGCCGCATAAATGTACTCAACGACGTCATATTAGGGGCCCGTGAATAACATTCAGCGACACCAACCAACGCAATCGTGAACAAAAGATTATCATCTTCTGGAGGCTTACCAGGCTTGCAGGAGCAAAGCAGCCTCCCTTACTTCTTGCCATCACACTTGTCACTTGTCAGAGGTGACAGACGGCGATGACGATGACGACGAGTCTGCGAGTATGTAATGTGTATTAAAGACACGCTTCAGTCATAATAATGATGTTTATTACTCCTCTTCAGTTTATTGTGAATTTGCACGAGATGTACAATTTTTTTTCTCCTTGTTTTGTGCAATATCATGTTTTATAAATTGTGGCATTTAGGATAGATATAATCTGATATCATTTGTAATTTTACAGCAGGAGTTCGTAGCTGCGTTCGTAGCACATAAGCAGATGTTGTGTTATATCGTATAATTTTGTATGATATATAAATGATTTCTATGAAATAATTAAAAATGCTTCACTAAGTGATTATTAATTTTTAAAGATCACATATTTAGATAGATTCTTCTGTCAGAACTCTAGTTTTTAAAATTCGTATTAGGGCCTTGTATGGATATGGCTAGCTCAGGGGCACAACATTGTAGCTTTTAATCAAAAAGATGTATATAAATCACACAATCTTTCTTGCCATTAAGAAATTCGAAATTCGGCTTTGTGCACCTTTACAAAAGTTAAGCTTCATCTCGTTTTGATTGTGTAAACTTGTTTAAAGAACATTAGAAATTTCTGTTTCTGATTCATATTCACCTTCATACAACTCACTTCATACATTGATTCGTTTTTTTATCAACAACGAAATTAGAAACGTAAATTGGTTCGGTTTCTCTATTGAAACAGGCATTTAGATTAGGGAAGAATCACATTTTTACCACATCCAAAGAAGCAATTTTGTACCAATTTCAAAAACTTCTTCTTCTTAGGTGGCGACTGGAATAGACATCCTTATCTATTATACGCCGCCCGTAGAAAATAATTTCAAGCTCTTCGATCTTCTGCGCTTCTTCTCCAATTCGTCACACGCCGTAGTGAAAACTTGGTTTTATATTCATTTGCGATTCCTAACAATTAAAGTAAAGCCTGTTCCTATTAAGTACTCAAAAAACATTTTTTAAAGACCAGAACGTGATCCGAAGATAGAATTGTTGATATTCGGTTTAAAGAAGCTCCTTTTAAGCTGTTATTTCTGTGGTCACAACCCGTAACAACCTAACTCGAGTTAGGACACAATTGAGTTATTAGCACCATCGTATTCAGCGTATCTAAATTTATTTGCTCTAAATTTTTCATGTTTGTATCTCCTCTGGGAAGGCAATTAATCCTAAAAAACCTAATAGCTTAAGTTATTTTTCTAAATGACTGTTTTGGCATAACTGCCTAAGTCAATTTAGGATTGCAACAAACATAAACATTATTTTTTCATCATTGCCTAAATCAACTTAAGTCGGTAATCCAAAAAAATAAAGAAATAATTTTATTTTCCTAACTTGAGTTAAGCTCTTATTCTGAATTACAATTTCGTTTTTTGATAAACATAAATTGAGTTAAGGTCTTTCTCCAAACTTAAAGTTTTTTATTTAATCTGGAATAATAGCCTAACTCAACTTGAACTTTTTGACTTTCTTTCGTTCAACAATTCATAAGAGCCTAAGTGTCTTTTTCGATAATGTCTTTTGACTGCGAGAATAAACAACTATTTTTTGTTAACAACTAAGTAAAGAAATTCGTTTCCTTGGAATCTGTAGGAAAGTTTTCCAAAAAACACCTTCTCCTAATTTTCAGTGAAGACTCAAAACTTTAAACTCCTGTACCGAAAATATTGAAAAACAGACTTAGGCTGTTATGGGTTGTGACCACAGATTTATCCTTCTTTATACGATGACCGATATGCTAGTTCATTCTGTTTATAAAAACAGAGACCAAATCAAGCACATACATACCGGGTTGTTCGGAAAGATCGTTCGTTTAATTCATTATTTCACCATACGTCACTTTTCATGACATACAGTTCCTTCAAACACTATCATAACTTCCTCCCAACCCTTCTCTCAACTGTTTACTATTGTTTACTCGTTCTAGTCTTGAGTGTTGATAGCGTTTTAAAACGTTTTAAAAGTTAAAAAAAATCGAAAAATGGGCGAAAAAGAGCATTTTCGGCATATTAAGGTTGTATTATTTTGGAAAGGAAAAACGGCTGCTGAAGCCAGTCAAAAAAATTAAGTCTGTTTATAAAGAAAACGGACCAAATGAAAGAATTTGCCAGAAATGGTTTAAAAGATTTTCTACGGGTGATTTGTCTGGACGCTCCCATATCAGGACGACCAAAAGAAATTGTTTCCGAGGAGCTGAGAGATTTAATTATTGTTAATCCCCGTGCAACAGTTAAGGAAATGGCTGAAATAATCAAAACATCAGTCTCAACCGTTCACGGGATCATAAGAGCTCGGAATTGTGAGCTACCTCGACTCTTTCAACGAGACGCGATAACCTAAGGATAAGAAATAACAAGACACCATTTCTAAAGAACCTCATCGCAGGAAAATGAAAAACGGATAGGCTACAACAGTGTAACGCGGAAAAGATCATGGGGAAACCCAAATGAACTCCCTCAATCCACCCCTAAAGCGGGCCTTCACCCCAGGGCCGTATGTTGTCGATTTGGTGGAGTGCCGAAGGAGTAGTCTTTTTTTGAGCCTCTCATAACAAATCAAACGAATAATGCAGACTACTATATCGTACAATTAAACGGACTTGGCTCATCAATCGGGGAGATGTTATCTTCCATCATGACAACGCTTGGGTGGGAAGTTTCACCTCACTGACAGAGCTTGGGTGGGAAGTTTCACCTCACCTTCGGAATACCCCGATCTCACCCCGTCCAACTATCAACTATTTTGCAGTCGGAGCAACTACTTGAGCAACTATGTATTTAAATTTCCAAAACGACGAGGAAGTGCAAAATCGAATTGAACGTTTTTTTCAGAAAAACCACGCGAGGGAGGAATTAAAAAGCTCCCAGAGAGGTGGGAAAAAGTTATTAAAAAAAGCAAAGGATTATACAAGTATGATATATTAAAATATTTGTTTTCTTGTATATAAACTTGCAAATAAATTTCGTTTAAAAACCGAACGAACTTTTCGAACAATCCAATACAAAGCATAGTACACTGTACGCTGTAGTCCATGCCAGATAGTGTAAAAATTTCTTTTCTAAGAAATATTGGGTGTCCTTTTAATTCAGTGATAGAGGGGTTTTTTTTTAAGAAACCGACTTTTAACACAAAATAAATTGTTGTTATTGTGTGTAAATTTTCATTACTTCCACTTCATTCATGAATATATAGGGAAGAGGCATCATAAAGAAGTGTTTTCCTCCTATGATAACCATATGCTAATTTCATTGAGGATTAAGCATTTTTTCAACGCTTTCCTATTACAAGTTGTGGTGAATATTTGCTACTTTGGATGCACTTTTTTTGCTGGGTATGCAATTTCGCTTCTTAGTCTGAATCAGAAATGAAACCAAATGTATATTCGTTTCTTGGCCGAGAAAAAGGCGCCAAATTGAGAAACCTAAAAATGAGTTCAAATAATTTGCTTCCCAAATTTACGATACCAGTCTCTCAGAAAATTTCGCAACTACCTATCGTTCAATCAGTTGAGCCAAATTCAGTCAAGTTTGGCACAATATCTAACGTTTGGTAAACTAATTTCTAGGCGATGTTGCCACACCCATTCTTGTATCTTTGCACACAAATTGATCGATTTATCGAAATTTAATTTTTTACTGTAATCCATAATTCGTAAACTGAAGTTAATTAAATTCTTGTCAATATCAACCCAACAACCATGGCCATTCGGGTACCTTCCATACGAATGAAAATATACTGCACTGCCACGCCCCTCAGTGTTGCGGACATACAAATTAACCGATTTAGCAAAAATCGGTTGTCGCTTTATATATTCGTAACGTTGGACTTCAGATAGTTACGATTTTTCTTCTTTTATTGTGTTTTATTTGGTACGCCACGAAGTTCCCGCCGTTTGCCAATAGATGGCGCCACCTATAAGTGCTAGTCGATTCTGCCATAACCTAAACGTCATGAGTAAAGCTTAGACATATGGTAAATATACCGTTCGACACAATAGTGATTTTATTTTGACGTCATATTCTTTTAGTTGTGTTGTGTTTTGAAAAATAATCGCAATATGCGGGTAGTATTGATTTTCTTCCTCCAATTGAAGAAAACGGCGGCTGAAGCTTATCGAGAGCTTCAAAACGTTTACGGAGATGCTGCTTTAAGTGAAACAACGAGTCGAGATTTGTTCAATCGCTTTAAAGATGGTGATTTTGATGTTGACGATCGCGTGAAGGATGACGAAAAACCTCCGAAGACACTGAATTGACGGCATTGCTTGATGGGGATGCGTGTCAAACGCAGGTAGAGCTTGCTTCAGTATTAGAAGTTACCCACCAAGCCATTTCCAAGCGATTAAAATTATACTTCTGCAGCAAAACAAAAGGACTGGGTGAAGGATTGGGATTGAAGGTATATTTAGGTCAATTCACCTGGCTGAGGTTTCTGTACTGGTGTTAAATTATCGGCAATATGTTTTGACAATTTCAGATTTGCCTCTTAAGTGTTATGCTTTTAATTTCGTATGTGTAACAAAAAATATTTGGCTCACAGATATTTGTAATTCATAGTTTTTAAAATAAAAGTTTTTCCCTAAAAATTGGGTTTTGTCAACTTACGTTCATCATAATAATTCGCATAGAGAGTGTTCCATAAAGACTTACCTGGAAGAAAAGAAAATAAAAACTGTTAAGTATAGAAAAAATAAAAATTTGTTCTTAAATTTAAAACGACTGTTAGTTAAGAAGTTTTAAAGCTTAACAAAATCGAGTTGAATCTACTGCGCTTTGCTCGAATCTTAACAATCTTTGTTCCGTTTTGTATCGGAGACAAGAACTGGACTTGATTGCATAAATGACAACGTTTTCCTTTTCCTGCAGTCAATTGCAATGCGCGCTCTATGGGGGCATTTCGCTATAAGTAGAAAATACAAGTGGTGGGCTCTCTTTTTAAATGAAAAAAAATGGTAGTAAAAAACGGAAGAGTGAAGCACGGAGATTGAGGAGAAAGATAAAATTCCACCTGAAGGTCAAAAGTACGGGATATGGTACGGCAAAAGCCCCACCTAGTAAAGAGATTGATAGAATTCTGGTTCCGGACGAACATGGGGAAACCACTTTTACAAGTAGTTAGTTATGGAAGACGCAACAATTGAGGAAAGCACGCTCATCATCGACGATCTAATAGACTGCCCACCATCAAGCCTAAACGAAGTCATAATAACAACTAGATGACATAACAGCTACAAAGCTGTAGGTGCCGGGTGGCCTTCCACTAGAGCTGTTAAAGACCAGGAGAATGCACATCAACTTCCAAATAATATTAGGTTGACTGATCGTATTATCGACTGAAATTCACGTGATTACCTCATATTAGGATATACCCCAATTTTCAAACCAATTTTCCAAAATTTTGTTGACGGTTCTGGCTCTATCCCACTATTGATTCGGAATTTATTTGTCTTAAAGGTCAGGATAATTTTTGAACTATCCACATTGCATTCAGAAGAGTGCGAGATCTTAAAAATGCAATATGAATTTGTCACGGTTAGAAAAGTTGATGGGAATGTCGGCATATCGTTAGGTCATGCCATGCAATCTTTTCGGAAATTTTGGGAATGGAGCGTATGGCAGCGAAGTTCGATCCAAAATTGCTAAATTTTGACGAAAATCAACATTGCATGAGCATTGCGCAGGAATTGTTGAATGACGTCAACGGTTTGCTTAAAAGGGTCATAACTGGACTCTGTATGGACGGAGGTGCAAATCCAAACGCAAAATAAGCCGTGAGATAGGTCCAGTTGTTGAGAATCGTGTGGAATCAACAAATTCGAATTATCCGCAACACTTTTACTAACGATAAGAAGCGATATTGCGATGATGCACAGGCCTGATCACATCTGTGACGCTTTCGGTTTTTTCACATTTCTTTATAATCTTGCCAATTTTTTGCACAATAGATTGATTATGGCAACCATAATCACTTCGTAATGCACGAAAACTGTACACGTTTGAATAACTACTTTTATAAGAAGTTTTAAGTAGTTTTACGTGTTCTTTGGTTGTTAAACGATCGATACTCTTAAATTGCAAACCTTTCTCTGAATAAATAACACTTCAGATGACAGGTGTTTAACAGCTGACAGTCTTGCCAGACCGGCGGTTTTGAAGTCATTAAATAGATAATCCTGTATTATGTGTGAAAGGAGGACGGATGTTTTAGCCAAGCGCAAGTAACACTGCGGTATTCTGTCCATGGTGGAAAGTACATAAGCTTCGGTTTGGGCAAACTGTTGTCGCGTCTCCAATTCGGTTCTCTTGTTTTAATTGTTTCTCATACCAACTCTTTTACTTTTAAGTTACTGATGTCGCTAAACACCTGTTTAATTGCCCTATAAGGCATATAATAAATTCTTACCTAATATTTCCTCATTTACATCCAGTAATCCGACAGAAGTTTGTACAGATAGTCGACCTAATAGACTAATGCAAAAAATCCACATAAATTTTTGATAGACCCGCATACTGATTCGAATCCAAATGGCGTGTAAAAGTTAATCAAAATTGTGTAAAATGATAACAAAAAATAGTATAAAATATACAGCCCTTATGTTGATATCAACACCACGATAAATATTTCACTTTTGCTGTCGTATAATTTTATAAATTCATTTTCCACATCACTGTACGACTGACACCACTTAAGGCTAAGCACCAAGTGTCCGTCCCTTTCGAGTATACTCGAACAACTGAAAGTGTTTCGGGGTTCCTTGGCTGTCGAGTACTTGTCAGAGATATTTGTACAAAAATGATAATAATTGTACGAGTATATTTGCATTTTGGATTGCACAAAAACTACTATAATACTACCATTTCTCTAAGTACTGCCAGCGGCTTGAAAAGGAGGCAAACGCACACACAAACACACATAAACTGATGACATTGGTCCTTCCTTTCTTCCTTCCTCTCCCCCATGCATCCTCTCTCTCTCTCTCTCTTTCGCTCTCCCTGCAACACAACTCCCTAGCGGGGAAATGCAACAATGAATAAAGTCGAGCATGTAAGGACGAATGTCCTGCTGTTGCTGGTTGGTGCTGAGTGCGAGCAACCTTGAATTTGCCTATCTTAAGGGTATACACCATCTGTGTCAATAATTGAATGGAAAACTTGTACCCAACCGAATACTCAAAAATCAGGACACCAAAGCAGGTGTAAAGGTTTTATCCATGATGCCACCAACAAATCACAAACAATTTACTGCACGCAATGCAAAGCGATATAAAAAAAGAAAAGAAACAAAAGAACGAGGAAATACCCAAAAACATAAAAATTGTCAAAAAACAAGTGTTTCACTGTGAGAGTGATTGTTCCATCCCTCAGTTCAACACGGAGAAAGGATATCCAATAGCACGTGCTATTGTTATTATTGTTGCTGCTGCCAACGTAATCGTTGAGGGCGTAGGACCAATGATTATCTTCAATATATTAAAAGCCGGCTATAAACGTCCTGTTGCAAACAATTCTCTCCACAGGTGTGTATAGATTTATATGCTAAGATATGCAACAAGAAGATCCTTAAGTCCTTTTGTTAATGCGTGAAATTTCACACTATTCGGTTAATTTCCCCCTTGCATTCGCTTTTGTTCTATTAAGTGTTAGAAAAGTTAAAGATTTTCACAAATAACGATTTAAGATGGTCTCAGCAAAAAAAAAAAACCGGGAAAAATAAACGAAGAAAATAACAAAAATTTCACAGAACGGGATTAAGCGGGAAGGAAGGATATCATAAGTTTAAGTTAAATGGCTGGAATAAATAAAACACTGTATTCGAGGTCTTTTAAGTTATAATAAAGTTATACTAGCAATGCAAATTTAAAGAATTTCATAAATTAAACAAGAAAAAAAAATACAAATAATTTGCTTTTCATTGAAATGAAAACAAAAGTGCGAACACAGCTTTTATGGCCTCATTGTAAACATTTGAAATGTTTACGAATATTCGAGTTATTTAAATTGCATGGAATTGTTAGCATCAAAACAGATAACAAGTGCAAAATAAAAACACAAATATTTGAATTTAAATGTAGGGTGATTTTTTAATCGTAGTTTTTTTTTTAATCGAATAAAACACTCAAATTTGCATCATATATTAAAATTGGTTAATTGGTTAATTTAATGTTAATTAAATTGTTATATTAAAAAATCGATTAATGGAATCGATAAATTGATCTTTGCCATTTAATTTTTAAAAATAATTTCATGTAAATGTTGTCCGGAATTTAGTTCGGTTTTAATACTGGTTGGACTGGGACCTTTCAAATGGAAATATTGAATTACATAACAGTGATCGTTTATTTTTGACGGCTCAAATAAAAATACTAACCAACGTGCCGTCTTGAAACCTAAAACTTATGTTTTATAAGGTTGCCGCTATTTACAAAAATTAATTTGTTTTAAACTACTGACGCCATCTACACATCAAGTCGATTAGTTTTGGGACAGTCCTCCCACCATAGTTAATTTTTAAAAATCAGTGGATTTGCAGATTTTGAGTTTTATAGAAAGCCCTGTATTGGGCTTCCATTCAATTTTAATGAGACGAGAGTCGCAACAAAGGTACAGGCTGGCACACCATTTTAAAAAGTTAGTGATCAAGTCGACTAGTCTTGGGACAGTCCTCCTTCCATAGTTAATTTTTAAAAATCAGTGGATTTGCAGATTTTGAGTTTTATAGAAAGTCCTGTATTGGGCTTCCATTAGATTTTAATGAGCCGAGAGTCGCAACAAAGGTACAGGCTGGCACACCTCATTTTAAAAAGTTTGTGATTGTAGCACTTGCTTTTGGAACGTCTAGAGAGTCATGTTTTGGGCTTCCAGCTCACTTTAGTAAATCGGCAGTAGAGCCTAAAACAGACACGGAGACATACAATTGTAATGAAAGTTGCTGCCCTCCGCCAAAATGTGCTATTTAAAAAACGGAAACATTCAAAATTTCTAAATTTAAATAAATAAAAAAATATCGCCATTTTTCATACGTTTTGACTGACCTCAATTATTATTGTGTTCTGTGAGTTCAACTGAATGAAAAAACTGTTTTTCATTCAATAAACAAAATGTTTCAGGAGTATAAACCAACTTAATTGAAATTTTAGTAGCAAATCAAACAAATATTTCAGTCAAGCCAATTAAACAATTAATTAATTTAAGTTCATTTTAATTGCCAAGTACCTTCTTACTTAAAATATGTAGGAATTATTCGAAAAATATTGCGTATTAATTTTAAGTATGCACTATTTCCACACATACTCAATTCAGGCAAAATTTAGTATACTTAAATTCGTTTAAATTTAATACGCGAACTTCTTCGAAATAATACGAAATTATAAAGGGTGATTTTTTTAGTCGTAGTTTTTTTAAATCACTCAAATTTGCATCATATATTAAATTTTTTTATTTAAATCGATAAACTGGTCTTTGCCATTTAATTTTTAAAGATAATTTCATGTAAATGTTGTCCGCGACTCCGTCTCAAAATGTCCATTCGGAAGGTCCAATTTTTCGTCACTTTTTCGAGCATTTCGACCTGTATTCCACGAATAACGCGTGTTATGTTATCCTGTAAGGCTTCAATAGTGTTCGGCTTGTCCACATAGACTAACGACTTGACATAACCCCACAAGAATTAATCAAGAGGCGTTAAATCGCAAGATCTTGGGAGCCAACTCACAGGGCCAAATCGAGAGAAAAGCTGCTCACCAAATTCATGCCTCAACATATCCATTGTTTCACGAGCAGTGTGGCATGTTGCATCGTCCTGTCAACCAAGTTCATCTCAGCCAATGGGAGGAAAAAAATCGCATATCATAGCTCAATACCGTTCGCCATTGACGGTAACGTTCCTTCCACGGTCGTCTTTGAAGAAAAATGGACCGATGCTGCCACCAACCCATAAACGACACCAGACTGTCGTCTTTTCGGGATGCCTCGGTAATTCATGTACGTCATGTGGCTGCTCATCACTCCAGATGCGACAGTTTTGCTTGTTTACGTATCCGTTCAGCAAGAAATCAGCCTCATCGCTGAACACAATTTTTCGACAAAACAGCGGGTTTTCATTGAGCTTTTGTAAGGCCCATTCACTAAAAATTAGACGTTGTGGTAGGTCATTCGATCTCAATTCTTGCGTAAGTTAAATTTTATAGGCTTTCAAACCCAAATCGACATGTAAAATTTTCCTTGTGGTTGAGTAACATATGCCCAATCGCTGAGAACGGCGACGAATTGAAATTTCACAATCGTCATCAACACTGGTCGCTACGGCTGCAATACTTTCTTCGGTATGCACTCTACGCATGCGAGTCGATGATTTTATGTCCAACAAAGAAAATTTGGTGCGAAATTTGCAGATAACAGCACGAATTGTTGATTCAGCAGGTCGATTATGACGACCACATAAAATGCTCATATCAAACGATGCACATTTGTCACAGAGCACGAATTTTGATAATAAATTTCAAGGATTTGCAATCGTTGTTCGTTTGATAGTCTTTCCATGATGAAATGGCAGAGTATACTGTACACTTTTCACTTTGACAGATGACGTTTGGACGCCATTACTAACCAGTGCTGCCAACCTGAAAAACTTAAATCTTAAAAAATCACCCTACACCAGGCTGTTTATATAGCTATTTCGTATCCAACCACGCATTCTCATCAGCAAACTTGGTATAATGATTACAAACAGTTTACCAAGTCTGATGCATTTAAAACTCTTAACTAAATGAGAATTGCTTCTTGGTTGCACACACTTGGAAACCATTACAAGCATTCACTTATGAGAAACATTCGCAAAAACATTCTGCCATAACTTCTTATCACCAATTAAGTATTGCAAAAAAAGCTAATTTGGTCTTGAGCTTGAATAAACATTAAAACAAGTAATCATTTAAACATACATCCGGCGGTTGGTTTACTCTTTCCCGAAAATATAATTTTTGTGAAAAAAAGTTTTAGTTTTGCTTTAATAATAAGAATATCCGTAAATATCATGACAAAGGGGATTACAAAAAAACAATTTTCATATAAAATTATTATATACTTATTTAATTTATATAACATAATCGTATTTTTCCGGAATTTTAAGGCCCTCTGGCGGGCATTTAATGAGCTGTGGTAAAAACAGATCGTAAACTTCATAAAAAAAAGAATAAATCCCTTTCATAATTAACTTTAAACGGTATAAACGGTCACCTCTTAATTTATTATATAAATGTGTTATATTTATTATAGCTACAATAAGAAACACTTATTTTCTGCTGTGTTTAATCTTTTCAATTTATTCGAAAATAAATAATTTTAGAACGAAAACAACAAGAAAAAATGAGGTGAGATTTTTATCACCTCTTTTTTAACAACTCGCTATATCACTTGTTCTGACAAAAAAAAGAACATTAAAGCACATAAAAGAAAAAGTGGCGGCACTGTTTGCTTATGTTCTTTTGAACATTTTCAACAACAACAACAACAATAAATATGTTCAAATATAAATATATCGATTTATGAGCAATTGCCGGTCGATTGTGGTGCAAACAACAAGAGTTTTCACACACTATAAATCATCGGATAGCAACACGAGAACAAAAAAGGACAACCTTAAGTGTCCTTGTAGCCAGCCAGCGGCATGAATAGAGCGAATGAATATATATTGTTATCACTGCTACAAGAGGCATTAAATAAAATATGATTTGTAGCAGCGGTATTTTATACAAATGCATATGGATGGAGACAAGTGGTTTAAGGGCAAAGCAAGGTAGATAAATTTTATCAACGCCTGTAACAGCACAGCGTAACTCTAATTTTTGAATCGGATTTTCCTTCACTATGTGGTAATATTAGATGTGAATGGGCAAACCTTTAAAATGTAGGCTCTCGTGTACACGTGGATTTTTTATAACAGGGATAATGCCCGATGTTCTTCGAAATAAATTCAAAATTCTGGTAAAAATAGACCCAGTATAATAATATATTTTTTTGTCTCTTACTCAACAACGTACAGCTGTGGAAATTTTTGAATTACAGGGAATCTTTTAATCATCGATAGCATCTACTTGATATGTATAACATTCCTCATAGCATTTCAGTAGTAGTGCGGCTATTTTAGAAACATGCTATGAAAGGAGAACTTTTTCTGTTCATATAAAGGTGACTGCGTTACTGACTGATTGATCGCTATGCAGGCTAAACGGCGTCAACTATAATCGCGAGCATCTTAGACTTACAGTGTAAGTACGCAATTAGAAGGGACATTCCGTAAACAGCACTTTTAGGTGCAAAAAAGGACTAAAAAAGAATACAAATAAAATTACAAAGAACTAATTGAAGAAGGTCTTACAGTGGTAATCTATATGTTCTACTTTCGCTTCTATAATCGATAATTTTTGTGCAAGTTCGTCCCAAAACTAGCCATTTACATGAAGCAAAAGTAGAGCATGAAAGTATTATATTACAGTTATTTGGTAATATTTCTAAAACATTCGGGGTGGTTGCAAAACTAGATGCCGTGATGCATAAATGTTGCCAGTAGTTTGAAACAAATTATTTTGGTGAAAAGCGGCAACCTTATAAGACATATTAGGTGCGCAACTAAGTTCCCGTTATTTTTTTTTATAAAAATACAACTTTGTTGTGAAAATATGTTTACAAATGATCCATTGAAAGTATTGTCCATCGCTAGCCACTACTTTCCCCAATCTTTCTGGCAAAGCTCAAATTCCGTCACGGTAAAAATGTTCATATTTTGAGGCTATCCACGAATTTAGCCATTCCTTGATGTCGTCATATGAATGGAACTGCTGGTTAGCCAGACAGTGTGCCATCGAACACACAAAATTTGCAAAAATTTAACTTTATTGCGGTGAAACATCGCCAAACACTCCACTGAAACATCTTCACGACGCTATTTTTGCTCTATTAAAAGCAAGCGCGGCACCCATCTTACGCACAGCTTTCTTATCTTTAAATCTTCGTTCAATATACGATGTATAGCACTTTTTGAAATGCCTATCATTTCAGCTAGCTCAGCCCACGATCATCCAATACCATTTTAGGATATTTTTTTTCAATTTATAACATCGAATTAGACATGGGTCCATCACTTCACACCTGAGACAAAGGAACAGTCAAAGCAGTGAACTGAAATGGGAGAATCGTGTCCAAAGAAGGCAAAGACGGTTCCATTTACAAGCAAGATTTGGGATGGCAAGCGATTATTTTTATTGATTGATCTTCAGAAAGGAAAAACCATTAACTGCGAATATCTTGCTAATTTACAGCAGCATTTAAAAAAGAACGGATTTGGCGAAAAAGAAATTGTTGTTTCGTCAAGACAATGCTCCAGTTCACAAATCCACCATTGCGATGACCTTAATTAATGAATTAAAGTTCGAATTGCTTCATCATGCACCTTTTACATCAGATTTAGCTCCCCTAGACTATTTTCTATTTCCAAATTTGAAAAAATGGCTCGCTGGTAAAAGATTTGCCAACAATGAAGAGATGTAGTCTGCGGTTGATGATTATTTTAAGGAGTTTGACAGTTCTTACTATAAACAGGATATAGAAGCTATTTAATATCGCTGGAAATGGTGTACCGAGTAAAAGTAGATTATGTTGAAATATACAATTTTTCCCAATTTTTATGTGTCTTCTGTTTTAGATCGGCTAGTTTTTGGGACCGCTCTGGTACAGGGTGTCCGACGGGAAGGTATACTACTTTGTTTGTTTATAATTTTTGATTAAATGAAAGAGAATGTATCTTATATTGATAAATATTTTATTTAATGTCGGCAATTGTGTATGAAATACAATATCAGATAAATGTCCGCCTCTGTTAGCCACACAAATGCGAGCCCTTTTGAGCACATTTTTTATTACATTTTCACACATTTCACGCAGTATTTCATTGATTTCATCACGAATATTTTGTTTGAGTTGCTCAAGCGGTTCTGGTTTGTTTGCATAAATCTTGCTTTTCAGATATCCCCAGAAAGAGAAGTCCGGATCAATCAAATCAGGCGACCGTGGAAATCAATGAACATCACCATTTCTTGAAATAACTTGTTGCGGAAAGAGATCTCGCAGTAATTTCATTGTAATCCTGGCTGTATGCAAGGTGGCACCGTCTTGTTGATACTACATGTTAATCAAGCCCAAAGCATTCAGTTGTGGCGTTAAAAAGTTTTCATTCATATCACGATATCGCTCCCAATTAACAGTTACCGTTTTCAGTTTCGCTTGACTACAGACCCTCTTTCTTCGAAATCTTTCACTACACGATAAATAGTGCGTCTTGTTGGCACGTTGTTTCTTCCAAAAATTTCACGTAACTTTCTCATATCGTCACAGTAATCGATGATTGATTTTGATAAAATGTTTTAATGATAAAAACACGTTGGTCTATCGAATATTTTTCCATAATAAATTTGCCACGTCTCTACTTCACGACTGCCAAATATGAACCGTTAAGACTAATATTTACCAAAATGGCGGCAGAACAAAGTAGTATACCTTCCGGACGGACTTCCTGTATTTGTTTTTAAATATTCTTCTTTCAAACTGCGTGCTATTAGAGAATTAACAGGGAAGAAAGGTACCATTGCCTAGAAACAACGGCCGAAGCTGAAACATTTCTTTTACTGTGTAAAATTTGGTAGAAATCCGGAAAGACAAGTCAGGGAAGTTAGAGTTAATTCTACTACCACGAAACCCCTCCTCTTAAATTCTAACAAAAGTTGCTTTTGCGAATGGATTAACTACGGAATTTGGCAAGGAAAACTCCCCTTCGAAGTGACAGGAAACGAAGATAGCATTTTTCTAAAATCGAATGTCTGGACGGGCGAATATGTCTGGACACCTTAGCTAAATGGCAGAAGAACCATTGGGAAAGAAGACTACCACTGATAAGGGTAAAGATAAGCATAAAGCTATATTAAAACGCATATACCAAGTCGCCAGTTAATACTTGTGATACACATTTGAGAAGAATTCAATTTTCTTATAATTTATATATCCATTCCCTTTAAACGTTTTTTTCAGTAATTTAACATACTGTAATATTCTTTAAAGTGGTTTCCCAAAATGATTTTTACTAAACATGTTCTGTGGTTTCCACTCCTCATTATCTACACTCAAAAAAAAAGTGGCATAATTTTGAGTCAAAACGAACTTTGACGAATTGTGTAAAATTGATCTCCATGTAGCGCCAAGTATCTTCTTACTTATTTATAATAAGTAAGAATATAATTCGAGGAAGTTTGCATACATATTTTAAAAATACGTACTATTTTCACGCGTACTCAAGGGTAGATTTGATACACATATCTTGAGTATGTTTTCAATCCAAATTCAGTACTAGTTTTTTTTTTCTTTGAGTGTATAGAGTCCTTCAGTACCAATAATATATATGCTCCTAATGACAACGTTTTTTCAGTAATTTAACATACTGTATTGTTCTTTAAAGTCTTTTCCCAAAATGATTTTTACGGAATATGTTCAGTTGTTTCCACTCCCCAATATATACATACACTCAAAAAAGTGAACTAATTTTGATAAAAAGTAAGAAAATTATTCGAGAAAGTTTGCGTACATATTTTAAATACGTACTATTTTCACGCGTACTCAGGGCAAGTAAAATTTAGTCAATTAAAGTTTTGCTTGCTCTTATCAAGTTGAATTTACTAGTATTGGGTAGATTTGATACACATATCTTGAGTATGTTTTCAATCCAAATTCAGTACTAGGTTTTTTTTCTTCTTTGAGTGTATAGAGTCCTTCAGTACTAATAATACTGGTATATATGCTCCTGATGGCAACCTTTAACGAGCGTTGAGAGTGTTTTCGTTAAAACACTTGGGAATACGTTTTGGGAATATCCAGTTTTTTTTTTTACCTTGTATGTCAAGTTGCTGCTATTGAGTCCTTTGGGTTTTTCTCAATGTCGATTACATGTTCACACGTGCGATACCTGCTCAACTCTTGCTATATGTACACTAGTCGTTGATTAGTGAGGGCGAAACCGAGGTGAATATTTGCTTATGATTAATCAGGGTAGGTGTGAAATATAGTTAAATTTAGTAAAGTATTTAAATTGTTTTGTAATTAATGAATTTTTGTATAATATTTCCTAGAAATATTTTTAATTATTTATAGAAGGTATTGAATATCGTTGTAAAAATTGTATCGAGCTAAAAAGAGATTATGTTGAGAACTAAAGACAAATTTTCCCATTTCTTTTGTGTCTTTTTGGTAAGTCGGCTAGTTTTGGGACCGACCCCGTATGTGCACTGGACAAAGTATAACGCAAAGTCGAAATTTTTGCTAAAATTGAAGAAATATTGTTAAGTGAAAGACATTCTGTGATGAATAGAAAACGATTATTGAAGTCGACTGTTTCTTCATGTAACCATTAAAAATGTCTTTGACAGGTGGTTACTTCGATGGATCTGATGTACACTTTAAACAGTCGAGTAATCTATAAGTATAGCTTCTGAAATTAACGTTGGAAATAAAAATTAAAAATTACTTTGTGCTTCAATAAATATCAAAATAGAATGCGTGTAAACTCGCTGCATGTAAGAAGCTCTTCCGTATGTCACAGGTACGGAGCGTTTTTTGAGCGTTCACCACAATGAGCCGATGAAACATTCACTGTGTAGCCTTAATTCTTTCTATATATTCCCACGCATCAAACATAAGTTCCACATCATCGTTTTTCGACACCTGAAGGAGAGATTGATGCGTTTAGAAAGCATATCTTGAAGTTATATCTTTCTGAATGGAAAAAAGAGTTTCCAAAGATAAGATGGAAAGTGAGATTACAAGTTAAATGTTTTCTTTTTTACGTTTCGATAATATAAGCTCTCATATTAGCAGTTGCCGTTCCCAGACAACTGTAATTGATTGTGTTTTTTTCGTTCTAAGTTACAACTTTCTGGCAACATTACCAAGAGTCCCTCAAGCCGAACGTCATTTAAGTTGCTCTCTACCCGATTGTTGCCCCACTGGCTTGCCATTCTATTAAAATATTTCCTAGCATACATTGGAGAGAAACATAGACACATTTGAAGCTCCATCGCGGTGAAATGATATCCTCACATTTTTCTGTAATTAAACATTTGTAGCAAGAAATGGCCTTCGTTTCAGTTATCAAAGGACGTATACATATTATCAGGACTTTAAATTTCGATTGCAATCTTTGACTTTTTCACTTAGCATTACAAAAAATTATAATGAAATATGTTTTGAATAAGAAATAAGAAACGCTTCATAAATCCAAATGACTTTTTATTATGTTTCACCTTTTTACGATTCCGCCTGTTCCTCCATTCCGCCATATCGAGCCACTTCATCATTCTCAGAACAGAAGTGATGTGATTTTTGTAAACTTAAGTGGCTTTAATAAAACAGCTGCTACAATTCCATTTACCAACACATTCACACAGGACTCTTGGCAACAACAGCAATCTTACATGGCGTTGTTCTTACTCGGCGACTCTCAGCTCACTCTTTGACAGGCTGGTGTTTTCGTTCATACTTATTGTGTTAAGAACTCAAATTTTGTTGCTGCTGACGCAGCTTCTTTTCATCCGTCTCTTAACATCCATCAGCGGCAGGTGGCTGCATTCCCACCTTTGTAATTCGTCTGAAATGTTTCTTTTTTGGTCTATTGTTGTTGTCCTGCGAAAAAATGTCGAGTTTCCTTTTTCTGTAGCTATTTATTGTTGGTTTTGTTCCCAGTAATTTAACATGAATAAACATTCTCCTTAATGTTATAGTTGTTGGCATTCATTCTTTCTTTCGCTCGACTACTTAGTAGCCTTTGTCGTCTTCCGCATTTCGGAAGTCCTTAAAATGTGGGTCCTTCTTTTTTTGCTGTGAAAGCTGAAATTGTAACATTTATTTCAAGCGTTTTGCCAGTTCTCATTACATCCTTCTTGACGCTCTTATAAAGAAGTAAATATTTTTATGAATGGTTACACAGCAGAAGGTAAATACTGCTATTAATTTTTTGGGAGAACGTGAATGCGAAAAGGCTATAAAATCAAGAACCAAAGCAAGATAAAATACATGTGAGAATGATGAGGAATTTTAATGGAAAGAATGTAAATGCCATCAGCAGTAAAAATGTTAAAGGAATTACTGATATAATTTGATAAGATTTCAAATTAGAACACCAAATAGACAAAGCATTTTCAGCTGCAAAATTCATTTTGGCCTTTTAACATTTTCTGTTGTCATTTCAGTGTACAGGGTTGCCCATATTCGACGGACCCATCTGGCAACGCCATAACTTTTGACAAAGATGTCAGATCGCTTAATGACATACCGCGTTTGAAGCGTCAGTCCAAGCAGATTTTTACCATGGAACAATACACGCCACGCGAGCGCTCTGAAATAGTTGAAATTTACATTCAACAGAAGAAGACAATTGTGAAAACTCAACGTGCTTTTAAAATATTAAAAAATTTGAGAAGTGCGCCTTCTAAGAACACCATTAAGCGTTTATACGAAAAATTTTCGACTGGTGAGGCTCTTTCTAATCCGAAAAGGCCAAATAAAAGTCGACCAAGGCGATCGGCCGAGAATATCGCTGCCGTACGAGCCAGTGTTGAGAGGTTCCCAAGAACATCCCAAAAACGCCGTTCTCAGCAGTTGGGCATGGCTCGGTCCACGTTGATTTGCATTTGTTCCCGTACAAAATTCAATTGACGCAAAGATTGTTGCCTGCGGACAAGCCTCGTCGATTGGAATGGGCCCAACGAGTCATCGAAATGGCCGATGATGACGAGCAATTTTGGAACAAAATTATCATGTCCGATGAAGCCCATTTCACATTGAATGGGACCGTAAATAAGCAAAATTACCGTATTTACGCCACTGAAAATCCTCAGGAGATTCAAGAATTGCCTCTTCATGACGAAAAAGTCACAGTTTGGTGCGGCGTTAGTGCGAAAACGGTCATTGGGCAGTTTTTCTTCCAAAACGAAAATGGCCATGCTGTTACCATCAACCAGGAGCGTTATCGCAACATGATGACCAATTTTGTGATGCCAATTATTCGTCGAAAGCGTATGAGGCAGTTCTGGTTTCAACAAGACGAATAGCTTATCCTTAAAATAGCCTTCAACCGCAGACTCCACCTCTTCATTGTTGGCAAATATTTTACCGCCGAGCCATTTTGCCAAGTTTGGAAATAGAAAATAATCTGAGGAACCTAAATTCGACGAATAAGGTGCGTGATGAAGCAATTCAAACTTTAGTTCATTAATTGTGGCCATCGCAATGGTGAACTCTCTGAAACATCTACACTCTACTGAAACATCTTCACGATGCTGTTTCTGCTCTATTGAAAGCAGGCGCGGCACCCATCTCGCGCATAGCTTTCTTATCTTCAAATCTTCGTTCAATATACGATGTAAAGCACTTTTTGAAATTCCTGTTAGCTCCCACATCTTCAGACGACCAGTACCATTTTGTGGATTTTCTTAACCATGTCTTTCGTGGACACCTCAATTGGACGGTGTTCATCTTGACAGCTCGTACGGCCTAGTTTAAACTCTGCTACGTAATATTTTACGGCCGTAAATGAAAGAGCAGCCTCCCCTAGAGTAGAATCTAGCTCGGTTTTAATGTTGGTTGAGATCTTTCAAATGGAAATATTGATTTGTCAATGTTTTACATATTGACAAAATTCATTCCATTTACTTTTGATGGCTGAAATAAAAATACTAAACAACGTGGCGCCTTAAAACTTAAAACATATATTTTAAAAGTTTACCACTTTTCACCAAAATAATGTGTCTCAAACTACGGGCACCACAGATAAGCCTGGTTGGCTAATTTTGAAAATGTCCTCGGAATTGCATAATAAGAGGCAGAAACTGTTAGGTAGACACTCTTCACACCGAAAAAGAACTATAAGGAGTATTTTTATATGGAATATGTTATGTTTCTTCCCAGGATATGTCTTGTATTATAGAAAACATGTTGCAGGCAGAGTGAAAAGGTTGCCTTTTTAAGTGGGACGATTTTCGCTTGTATGCTTGCTATTGATTATTAAGAGTCAGAAATGGTCAGAATAAAAGTTTCAAATTGAAATTTGAGAAGGCTACAAAAACAGTTACTAAGTCTTAAACTATAACACTCTGCATGTAAAAGTTGTCCCCCCATTACAAGACATCCAAACATTGCCACATTTACATCTTGCTAGCAGTTTGTTCTGCTCCTTTTATCGCAAGTTACATTAACCTTTATTATCTTTCCCCCTTCTCCTTCGCATCGGAAACAATTGACTTAATCATTTATGTAAAACACAAAAAGAGAACAAGCTTTAATTATTTTCGCTGTCATTTTCATATTTATATCGCAACATTTTGCTGCTGTCAGTTAGTCACTTTATTATTCATATGTCTGTCTTTGTGTCTCACTCAGATCATTGGGACAAGACGACGACAATTGTTGACATCAATTTCAATTAAACGCCAAAATCGATCAGATTCTGTGTTCGATTCCTGCATGTAAATAAGCATATTCAAGTTACAGACCCATTGCGTTACCCGACGGCCTATAAGGTTGTCTACCACCAAAGGGGGGCGCCAATGCATACCAACCGCGGGTAGAAATTTGAGCTGGTTCGCGGGCATTTAAAGCGTTGATTGTCTTGTGCATTACATAGAGTGGGTGCGATATCAAATGTATCGCTAGTTACACATCACGATGGACGACGACGACCCACTTGAGTTTTGGAATCGCCATTTATTATCAGCCGTGTGTCATTTGTAATTGGAACTGAAAGGAGGAAATCTGCGGCACAAAAATGATGTGTGTGATACGACGATACGACGCTACTGACGCTATGATATATTGTGCAAATTCTGCAATTTGTAACGTCGACGGCGTCTGCGTTTCTATCGAATACAAATTGTTTATGTTGACTTTTCAAATCATAGAGGCGCCAACGAGTGGATGATGAGCTAGCTGTTGATGGGGTGCCTGAAGCGGATTGTAGGTTAGTATTTACTTGTGTCTAATACGTTTTATTGGTTTTTGTTGATGTTGTTGTTTTTTAATCGATTGTACTGTGGCATGGAAGAATGAAATGAATGTGCTTTCTATAAATTTGTTTAATTTAGACAAAAATTTAGAAAGTTAAAACGACGTATTCGGACCACTGCAAAGTAATCTTTTGATAGTTATTGAAAGAGGATGAGCGCCGCCTATCGTACGTTCATTGTACTATTTCAGGCTGCGATGCGTAAAGAACCGCCGTCTACGTTTTCCTACAATCGGTTGAAAAGTATTGGAGCATAGTCAAACACACACAAAAGAATTATTATACTTAGATAGAAGCTTTGATAAGTCCCTTGATAAAGTTCCTGTTGCAGATGGCCCACATTAACTGTTTTTCTTTTAAAAAAAGTAATCTTACCAAAAAAATTATTGAAATTATGGACATTTTCGACTGACACTGTGTTGTTGCTCTGGCACGGAAAGTTTTCGGCAACGAACTCGATGGACGGTGCAAAAGAGGGCGACCAAAACTCTATTGGAAGGACCAAAATACTGTCGAAGCTTGATGTGAAAAATTGGAGGAGAAGCGCAGAAGATCGAAGCACTTGGAATTATTTTCTACTGGCGGCGTACAATAGATAAGGATGTCTATTCCAGTCGCCACATAAGACTGTGTTGTTGGTTTCCGAAATGCTATCGTGGGCATTGTTCGTTCCAGGACAAATTTGTAGGTTGGAAACTGATGTTTAAAAGATTGTTATATAAATTTTAGTGAAATTGCATAAATATAATATTGTTCCAAAACTCACAATATGGCAATTGCTCGAAAAAGGGTCGTGTAGAGAAGTGTTCAAATTCGATCAGGCTTATTGAAGGTGGCGGATCGTGGACATACGCATATGATCCCGAAAGGTTCTTTCTGAGTTTAAACAGAGTGGCGCTCGAATCGTGCTACAAAAATAAAACGGTGACCACTGGGGATCGCTGTTTGAAAATGTTGAAGGGTTTTTTTTTACCCAGAACTACGCCGAAAACGTATCCGTTTCAACACCATTTTTTCTACTAAGATGGAGCAACTACACACATGGCCAGCAAATTTGCAAACAAATTAATATCCAGAAACTCCACTTTCCACTGGCCCCCAAGGTTACCTGACCTGATTGCACCAATCTTTGTTTTATGAGTTTAACTCAAAACGAAATCAACAAATTTGACTGAATTGAAGCAGTCCTTTAAAACAATAATTGAAGCGATCCTGAGTTCAACCCTTTAGGCTGCAATGATTTTTTTGTGCGCCACCCAGAAGAAAAAAGAAGTGGAGACAAAAATTTATCGGTGTCTAACACCTTTCGATATTGGGATATCTCTCGTTCCATTGTCATCAACTATACTATGCGCTGTCTGATACCGACTTGCATTGCTTGGATTTCATTTTTATCAACAGTCAAAGATCTAAGAACATTGAAAAGTTTGCCATGATGAACCGTGTCGAATGCTTATTTATAGTCAATAAAACACAGAAAGACATATTTTTGTACATTTTTATAACTCTCTACAAGTGCATGCATACAAAATAATACTTCTCTGGTGTCCATTCCTCCGCGGAAACCAAATTTTCCTTCTCCCATGGCTTCCTCACATTTGTAATAAATTCTATCGGGTAAGACTTGTAGAATACTTGTAGATACATGATTCCGCCGCATATACAGTAAAATCTTTCTGATCGTCAATCCTGGCCACAGTTTGCGTCGGTTCACCGCGATCGAACCACGACCGTTTTCGCTGGATATTGGTGATCTACTTTCCATCGCCACTCAATGCCCTGTTTAGAAATAGTTCGATTTTGTTGCGATTCGATTCGATTCGCACATGGAAATTCGGTCCATGAGCTTTTGTTTTGTGTTAACTCCTGTTGCATCCATTCATTGAGCTTCTTTTAGTATCCAGCCTTATTTAAGTGGTTCCAAACTGATTTTTGTGCTATGTTTAGGTTCCGAGCAATAGAAACCTTTTTACGTAACAATTGGACATGATAATGTCCATTATTTTATCGATTTATTTTTGACAATTAGCTTTCCAGCGTGGTAGTGATGTAACTTTGACCTCAAAATACCGGAATGGAATGGGGGAAGCCGAAATTATACGTGATTGGTTGTTACAGTATCAAGACAATAAGCACTAATCAAATTTTCAATCGCCTGGCTTGCGCTTCCGCCCTTATCGAAGAAAGTTACGAGAAATTTTCCGGAGAAACAACATGCCAACAATCACGTACAGGGTCCTTATAACTTTTTTATTATAATTTTTTTTTTCTTTTCTTTTTAGTATTTTGTAAAGAAGACTTGGAGAATTTATAATGGAGCAATACACAACTGAACAACGTGCCCAAATCGTTGAAATTTACTTTGTAAATCAACGGTCCATTGTGTTGACTCAGCGTGCATACCGTCGTCAATTTAATGTGCGGGTTGCACCCTCTCAGTCAATAATAAACCGTCTTGTTGCAAATTTTCGAGAACAAGGAGCAGTAAGGAACCTTCCTGGTGCTGGCAGATGACGAACGGTGCACACGGATGACAATATTCAAGTGGTACAGGAGAGTATTCAGGAGGATCCACAAACATCAACCAGGAGACGTTCGACACAACTTGGCATCTCAAGAAGGTCGCTGCAGCGAATTTTGCATAGCATAAGAATGTTTCCATACAAAATTCAAATTGTCCAAGAATTGAAACCGACAGATTACCAGCAACGACTTGACTATGCAATTTATTTCCAGCAAAAAGCACAAGAGAATCCTAATTTTATTCATAACTTAGTTATGAGAGACGAAGCCCATTTCCAATTAAATGGGTTCGTTAACAAGCAAAACTGTAGGATATGGGCTACGGAAAACCCGAGAGTTCTTCATCAACGACAATTACACCCAGTTAAGTGTACTGTTTGGTGCGGTGTTTCTTCAGAAAGGATCATTGGCCCATTTTTTTTTGAAAATGAACGAGGTGTTGCCATTTCCATCAATGCTGATCGATATCGGGCCATGTTGGAAAATTTTGTAAGGCCAATCGTGGAAAACCATCCGCAAATATGGTTCCAACAGGATGGAGCCACAGCGCACACTGCGAGGGCCGCAATGGCTCTCTTACGCGACATATTTGGTGAAAGAATAATTTCGCGTACAAGCAATTTTAATTGGCCTCCGCGTTCCCTGGATTCAACCGCTCCAGACTTTTTTCCTTTGGGGTTATTTAAAAGGGAAAGTTTATGTTAATAAGCCCAGGACTATTGACGAATTAAAATCCAATATTCGAGACGAAATTAACAACATAACACCGGAAATTTTGCGAAAGGTCATGGAAAATGTGTTGGAAAGAGCACATTTGTGCGAAGCAGAAAGTGGCCACCACTTGCGGGATATCATTTTTAATAACTAATCTAAAAATATTCCCCATAAATTTAATGTATTTAAAAAAAAAATTAAAAAAATATGTCTTAAATAAAAAGTTATAAGCAATTCACACCACTTCAGTCATTTTGGGCCACCCTGTATAATATAATCAAATTTTCAATCGCCTGGGCTTGCGTATTGCATATTGCGAATTTTCTATTGGCTGGTGCCCATCTTTGATGCGCCCTCAAACAGTACGCAGTCAAGCGGCCACAAAACGGTCTAAGTAGTTTTGTGTGTACGAAATGTTATCTCTTTAAAGCCATATAGCGTAACCCGATCGCACTTATACAAGGATACGGGATAGATTACTAAAGCCCTCTATCGGAAAAATAATGCTTTACTTTTTATTATGTGTTATTTTTCACTTTAAAGCGATTTTACTGCACTGACTGAAATTTAAATTATTCATAATTATTCACCAAATGTAAGTTTTTTCGTTTACAAAACAATAGACTTAAATGATACAACACAATAGATTAACGATGTTATTTGTTTCCACCAATTGTATGTGAAAATGTTTTCCTTAAAATTGTTCTGGATTGCTTCAAACTTTTTTTATAAATTGTACATTTTATCCAATTTTATTTAAATCAATTATCATTTGAAAAAAAATCCAGACATACACATTATTGTGACGCGTATAGGAGGTTGCGTTTAGAGAAACTTTATTATATGTATTACAATTTTTCCGGCGATTCCTTTGTGGGTCAATGACATTTCTGTCAACAAGTATGTCGCAAGTTTCTGTTGTTTGCTTTTGCTTTTTGTCATCTCTCTCACATTCCGATGTTTGTTGAGTAAACAAATAATTAAGCACGCCAGTGCATTGGACAGTTTTAAAGTAACAAGTGGAAGAGGAAAAAAATAGAAAAATATAATGACAATTATATTTTATTGGCCATAAAAACCATAAAAGTTTAGCAAAGAATATAAGAAAAAGCAAAATATAATTTTAATTTAATTGAATTTTTTTTTTTATTTTTGCTCTCTAGATTATTACTTTATGTTTGGGATCAGTGACCTCATCACCATCACGACCAGCACCAGCACCAGTACTAGTCAACACGTCACGACGATGACGACGACGGCATTTATGCCTTTTTCTTGCCAAAATTGAAAGAAAAAACCAACAGCTTTAGGGGTCTTAAAAACGTTGATTTATCTCTTCCATTCCTTTTTCGTCGCTCTTGGTGACGCTGTTGGAAACTCTTTGCCAGCCCATTACAATTGGCTTGATTTGGGTCCACTTGCAGCCAGCCAGGCAATCCAGTTGGTATTTATGGCCATTTTTGGAAATTAACTGTACAAACAATGGCACAACTTTTTCTGTGTTAAGTCAGTCAGTCGGTGGTTGTAGCGTCGCATTTACCAAGAATTGGAATCGAAAATTGCAATAAGGAAAGGAACAAAAAATAAATACAAACTTCAATATTTATACGGGCAAATATCAGACAATGACAAAGACGCAACCACATGACATTTAATATCAGCACACATGGAAGACAGACATCCAGAAGGAGAAGGAGAAGCTGAAGAGGCGCAGTAGTAAAATATGTTGCTTGGTTATGTTGCAATTGTCAAAGTTCTCACATACATACATACGAGTATATGTGCACTTGCATAATGTTGTGATTGTTGCCGTTTATTTCATGCAATCCATTCACTTGACATTTGTGAGTAGTTTAGCTTATGATAACAAGATAATGCACACAATATCTTCCATAGACACTGAGACGTCTTACAAGGAATCACCATTATTGAATGATAATTTCAGCGTACAAAGTTTAAAAGTTATCCAAGAAGTTTTTTCCATTCCAACTATAAGAAAGAGTGATGAAAGAAAATGTTGACAATAAAAGGAAATTGTGAGTGGTTTCCATTTAATGGATTAAGTATATTTTCGTGAACGTTTTGATTTACGACATGTTTTCAGAAATACACAGTGGTACTTATTTCTATTAACGGAAGGGATGGGCAATCCTAATCATTTTATTCAAATTTAAATTTTAGTCTAAAATGTGATGATTTTATTACATTTTTGTCCACTTTAGTTTAGGTGCAGGTCCGATCACAAAACATCGTCTACAAATTTTATAGTTTGTTTTGTTGTCTTTAATTCGATACGAGAGCAGTCCCAAAACTAGATAAACTAACAAAGAAGTTCCCAAAAAAGTTAGAAAATTTTTTCTTTATACTAATATAATCTCCCTTTAGCTCGATACACTTTTCCCAGCGATATTCATTAGCTTTTATATCGCAAATTTTGTTGTTTGTTTTGTTGTCTTTAATTCGTTACGAGAACAGTCCCAAAACTAGACGAACTAATAAAGAAGGTACAAAAAAGTTTTCAACATTTGTTTTTATTTTTGAATATAATTTCCCTTTAACTCGATGCAATTATAGTACGCGCTGTCTGATACCGATTTGCACTGCTTGGATATCCTTCTCATGGACAGTCGAAGATCTAAGAATATTGAGGAGTTTGTCATGATGAACCGTATCGAATGCTTTTTCATAATCAATGAAACACAGAAAGACATCTTTTTGTACATTTTTACAATTTTCTATAAGTAAGAAGTAAGAAAATTTGTCTTTATTTTCAAATATAATCTCCTTTTAGCTCGATACACTTTTTCCTGCGATATTCAAAAGCTTTTATATCCATTTTATAGTAAGAACTGTCAAATTCCTTAAAATAGCCATCAATCGCAGACTACACCTCTTTATTGTTGACAAATCTTTTACCACCGAGCCATTTTTTCAAATTTGAAAATACAAAATAATCCGAGGCAGCTAAATCTGGCGAATAAAGTGCGCGATGGAGCAATTCGAGCTCTAATTCATTAATTTTGACCACCGCAATGGTGAATGCGTGTTGTTGATGAAACAACACTTTCTTTTTCGCCAAAATGCGGCCTTTTTCTCATAATTTTATCACCTAAACGCTGCAATAAATTATCATAATGTTCTCCATTGATGGTGTTTCCTTTCTGAAGATAATCAATAAAAACAATCCCATGCGTATCCCAAAAAACACACGCCAAGACCTTGCTTGCAGATGGAACTGTCGTCGCCTTCTTTGGACACGATTCTCCAATTCCAGTCCACTGCTTTGACTGTTATTTTGTCTCAGATATAAAGTAGTGGGCCCATGTCTCATCCGTGGTTATAAATCGACGTAAAAATTCGGTTTCATTGCGATGAAACATCGCAAAACACACTACTGAAACATCTTCACGTCGCTGTTTTTGCTCTATTGAAAGCAAACGCGGCACTCATTTTGCGTACAGCTTTCTCATCTTCAAATCTTCCTTCAATATAAGATGTGTATCACTTTTTGAAATGCCTATCATTTCAGCTAGCTCACGTATCTTCAGCCGACGATCATCCAATACCACTTTGTGAATTTTCTTAACCGTGTCTGGCGTGGACACCCCAATTGGTCCATCACTACGGTGTTAGTTTTGGCAGCTCGTACGGCCTCTTTTAATATTTGACAATATTTTACAGTCGTAAACGAAGGACCAGACTCCCAAACAGTAGAATATAGTTCGACTTTAATATTGGTTGGAATGAGACGTTTCAAATTGAAATATTGAATTACATAAAGGTGACCAAATATTTCCATGTTTACAAATTCACTGAGATCATTTAATTTAGATGGTTCAAATAAAAATACTAAACAACGGGCGCCTTAAAGCATATGTTTTATAAGGTTGCCACTTTTCACCAAAATAATTTTTTTCAAACTGCTTGCACCATCTATACGTCTGGTCGTATAGTTTTAGGACTGCCCTCGCATATCTTGTGGTCTTATGGACTGATTGCGGGCTCGTTTTAAGTGTCCGAAATATATTTAGAAGGGCTACAACATCTTAAAAAAACTGAATGCTGTCCAGTGTTATTTGTTAGCTTTATTTATAAAGATTTCGGGAAACACGTTTTGCCGGAATAGAATTTTGTTTTCGTTTCCATTTGACTATCGCGGCTGCTGCATTCAATTTTTCTACAGCGGTTGTTAGACCTTGAAATTTGTATTTGTATCTGTCAAAATTTGTGCATGCGGAAACTCATTGTATGGACAGTATTCGGCGGAAGGGAATTCATATATGGAACAGTGGATAACCACAGAGATGAACAGGCGTAAACTATATGTAATGAATACTAAACTAAACTAAAGTCAAATGAAAACCGTGTCCATGTGAGATCTCACTTTATCTCAAACGAAATAAATGCATTAAATACCCGCGAATTTAAAAGGAAACTGTAACTTTTAGAGGAGATAAAATCAGTTCCATCAGATGCACTTCGTTTGCATTTGAATATCGAGGCCGTTCCGTTCAATGATTCCAGAGTAGTTGACAGAAACCGAAATCAGACTTGTTGTACGAATAGCGTTAAAAAGAATTGAGAAAATCAAATTCATCTATATGTATAACTAACACCAAAGAAGCAAACAAACACGACATTATTTAAGGTATAGTAATGTCTTAAATGCATTATTTCTTCGATAGATGGCTTTAGTAATCTATATCTCACATTGATAAGTACGATTGGGTTACACTAGGGTTAGGAAATACGATTTCGTACTCAAACATCAACTCAAACAGTTTTATAATTGCTGGACTCAGCAGTATATGAGCGCGCATCAATAATAAGCACCAGCAAAGAGAAAGTACGCCGTATCTTCGTTTTCCTCAAATAAAGACGAAAACGCAAGCCAGGTGGCTGAAAGTATGAATATTGTTTATGGCCCTGATACTGCAATAGCCAATTACATATGTACAATTTTGGTTTTGTCGATTTTGTTCCCGTAATTTTGATGTCAAAGATGCACCACGCTCTGGAAAGCCAATTGTTGATAATGTCGATAAAATAATGGAAATTGTAAAGTCCGACCATCATGTAAGCACTGTTTCAATTACCCAAGAGCTATACATTGCACACAAATCGCTTGGAACCACTTGAATAAGGCTGAACATAAAGATACCCAAGGATTTATATCTGAAAATCTCTGCTGAATCACAGCCAATTCGACACATTTCTGATGCATTGATGTCTGGTGGTGAAAAATGATTCATTTACGACAACTCTAAGTGAATCAGGGTGAGCAACAAACGGTGGTCAAGCTAGGATTGATGATCAGCAAGGTTTTGTTGTGTGTTTGGTGGGATTTGTAGGAAATAATCTACTATCTTAAATCTGACCTGTACTGCTAACAATTGGACAGTCTGGAGCAAGAAAGGAATCGCCCAGAAGTGGCCAGGTTCGGCAAATAGAAGGTTGTTTTTCATCAGGACAACTGCAGGATACACACATGGATAGTGAATTGTCAGAAACTCCGAGAATTTGCTTGAGAGATTCTTATGTATCCACCATATAGTCCGGAGCTGGCACTAAGCGATTACCACTTGCTCCTGTCTATAGCGAATGATTTTGCTGATGGAAAATTCGCCTCATGAGGAGTTTATGAAAATCGACCGTCCCAGTTTTTTGCCAATAAAAACGGGGGCATTACCTCCACAATGGCAACAGGAACCTTACAAGCAAGCTCTCGGAACTTCTGGTGAGTCAATATTGACTTGTGTAGCCCCTCGTTTTCCTGTTGGAACACGCATCTTCTCCTATTGGCTAAAGCGGTCCTCTTCTTACTATTCGCTTCAGAAATGGGTCGATTCAACAGCGATTCGCAGATGGAAACTTGACACGTGAGGGGTTTTTTTTTTGCGTTAACATTTGTGGCACCAATACATGAAAAATCTAAACGGTTTTTGGTGCAACGTTTTGCTTCTGGCCGATCAGATGTTCGGACTTGGCGATTTACATTATTTAATCGACATTTTCGACCATTGGCACGTTGTATCTTTGACATCAAGTTCACCGCAGCAGAATTGATCAAAACAAAATTGAGCGAGGTTGGCTGTAAAAGTATCAGAACTATGAACGCTATTTCTATTTTCCGCTCCCTGTCTTGCGTTTTCGCCTTTGTCAGAGAAAAACTGTAAAATATGGCGTATTTCTGTTTGCTGGTGTCCATTTTTGAAAGCACTTAAAGTGCAAAGTAAAGCAATCGCAAAACCGCCTAAATAATTTTTTAGTGCGAAATCATATCTTTTTAACGCCATCTGACGTAATTCGATCGCGCTTGCAAATGCGAAATACGGATTGCTAAAGCCACCTATTGGTAAAATAAGGAATTTTTTACTATACTTTATTGTATGAAGAAATATGAAAAATATGGAGAAATTGGAAATGATCTAAACACTGAATGTGACCAATATTTATTCAAAATCAACAGAAAACTTAAGTTTTGTTTCAAAATTCATGAGGTTTAAAAGTTAAAAAGTTATAAAATTAAGGAACATATTCATCTTTGACGCACATTTAAACAACACTGAGTGAACAATCGCAAAACCGCCTGTGTAATTTTTTAAGTACGAAATCTTATCTTTCTAATGCCACCTAGCATAACCAAATTGCTCTTATGCAACGCGGGATATGGATTGCTAAAGCCATCTATTGATAAAATAAGGAATTTTTTACTATACCTTATTGTATGGGGAAATATGACAAAATATGAAAAAATTGAAAATGAATTAAACATTGAATGTTTATTTAGAACCCACAGAAAACGAAAATTGTGCTAAAAAATTCATGACATTTGAAATTTAAAAAGTTATAAAATTAAGAAAAATACTGAGTAAAGCAATCGCGAAACCGCCTGTGTAATTTTTTTTTAAGTATGAAATCTTATCTTTCTAACACCATCTAGCATAGCCCAATTGGTCTTATGCTATGCGAGATACGGATTGCTTAAGCCATCAATTGGTAAAATAAGGAATCTTTTACTATACTTTATTGTATGGAGAAGTATAAAAAAATAGGGGAAAAATTAAAAATTAGTTAAACATACAACATATATTGAAAATTTACAGAAAACATAAATTTTGCTTAAAAATTTATGAGATTTAAAAGTTGAAAAGTTATAAAATTAAGAGAAATATTGCAAACTGTAATACTTGCTTCATTGTTTAATCAAGAGATAAGTTTTGTCCATAGCAAAAACATTAGCAAATTTCCAATCAAAATTTTCATTTCTATTATCCTTGTATTAAAAGATTAGTGGTGGGTCAACGAACTCAACTAATGCATATATTTATGATTATTTCGCTGTACTCATATGCAAGCATAAAAACACAATACGTTGCCTTTTACTTCGTATGCCATAAATTAATAATTAATGAAAATAATCACATAAAACAATAATGAACATCTGAGCGCGGTACCAGCCAACATTAACGGTTATTTTATAATTCATTTTAATATCGCCGCTTATGCCTACAACGGAGCGCTTAAAACGCATAAAACGCTTTAACACTTTTGAGCGATTAACGCGTTCGAGAGTACAAAAATTGAAAGGAAAACTCAATTGCAATGAGGAGGAAAAGGGGGACGGAAAATCAGAAATCAACTCATAAAGTTGTGGGGATACAAAAGTAACCATAATAATAATTACAGAAAACAAAATGTACAAAATGAAAGGAAAAATACAATTTTGCCATCAGCAACGTTGCAATCGCCATCGCCATTTATTGCATTAAACACTAAAAGAATCATCATTGAATTGCAAGAGAAATGAATGTTTAAACGATAAATTTTGCATTTGCAAAATGATATAAGGAAAACTTTAAACGCACGTCCGTGATAAGAGCGGAAAGAGCAAAACGAAAATAAAACTAAAAAAAAAACAAACTGAAACTGTTTCTGTTTCAAGCCATCTTTAGCATGTGGAAACATTTAACATCTGGGGAACGGTCGGAGTCATCATCATACGAGTACTCGTATGTGGGCTGGGGGTAAACGAACTGGGATGGGCAAATTTCATTTTTCTTTTTCTCAAATGAATCATGCAAGCAAGAAGTTACAAGCAAAACACCCTTCAAACCAACCTCTTTGGCTGGCTCACCTGCGAAAAGGACATAAAATATAACATTATTTATAGGGAATGCTAACAGAAACCAAATTGTGGATAACAAGGATAACTACGCTTGATTCGTGTAAAAAAAATAATCATCAGAAGCGTGCCAAAGTTTGACCACAACTGATAGCAGTGTGTTATATTTTAGTTATCGTTCTGCAGACAGTTTGCTTTGTATACATTGTGATGTCTGGCATCGCATGAAGAGCAGCATAACCATTTCAGATCGATTCTTTTCCTGTTGCAATATTTCTTTCCTGTGAAGTCATAAAGCAAACTTTAGTGCAAAACAAAAAAAAAAAGAAAAAAAGAGTCATTTCTGCAATGTTTGTTTGTGCAGCAGAGAAATTTATGTAGGAAAACGAATGGAAATTGAACGAAAACGTTTTAATTTTGGCTCAATTTGCGAAATAAATACAATATTTTTTCTTTCGTCTTGAGTTTATTGCTAATATTTATGTAGTATTTTTAGATACCAATATATGAAATGGGCCTATGTCCGATTTATAGAATATTAGGGCTTAAGCTCGAAGAACCACGAAATAGAAACTTTTCAAAAGTATGCGTAGACTACCACCAAAAAGTAATGATGAGTGTTACGAAGACATGCGATAGAAATGAAACTTCATAAAGAGTTAATTGGCCAGAAAATCTTCCTGAACAGCGAACGAAAAACGGATGCATTTAGAATTGTATTTATTAACAAAATAATTGTCGCTAATATTCACAATGTTCAAGCAACACCAAATGAATACTGCTTTTCAATATGCAAAAACGAAAGAGGATACAATTTCTGTAGCTATCTGTTCATGTAGACTATACGAGTACTGTCTTGTTTTTAACAATTTAAAAAAAATTGATTAAATTGCATTCTTGGAGGTAAAATTCATATTTTTTAGCGATTGAACTGTTTTCGAGTTATAGGCACATTTGCGTTTTAGCGTTTTTTTTATTGTTGACTTTTCGAATGTTCTTTGATACCATGTGTTCGTCACACTGTATTTCTAACCCCTTTAGAGGCTGTATAAATTAGTTATGTCACTATTGGACACATTCCCGTTTTAGCGATTTTTTTACTGGTTGACTTTTCGAATTTTTTTTTATACCATGTGTTCGTCACTTTGCTCTTAACCACTTTAGAGACTGGATAAGTTAGTTATGTCACTATTAGACACTTTGTTTTCCCGATACGGACACCGTCTATATTTCAGCGATTTTCTGATGTTCGTGATTTTAGTACTATTAGTGAGTCTATAAATAGAAGGCGTATAAGCTCATTAAATGTAAAAAATTCTCCCATACGTCCTCCATGGGCTGCAGAGGAATTTGTCTTTAATTTTTATTATATTGAAAACAATTGCGAAATGTCAGTGTTTTCTCCAGAATTGGATTAATTACGCGACAAAAGAACCCTTTTGCAAAATAGAACATAAATAAATTTTAGAAAATTTTTTTATTTGGCCAGTTTTTAAACATTTATTTACACCATATAATGGTATACACTGGTTATTCCAAATCTCTCAGAGTAGCGATTTTTTGTTTTTTATTTTGCATTTTGCAATATTTTAAATATTTTTCATACCACATGGCGAGTCCCACTTTCTCCCATCCTCTTGGGTACATGAAATATTTCAAATTTTCACTATTGAAAACTTGGTTTTTTTAGAAATGTCTTCATTTATTTGTACCCGCTGTAGATTTCGAGATAAACCCCGTTGCAATTTAAATAATTTCAAGATGAGACTGTACATTTGAAGCTCATTAACTTATCGGATATTAGCAAAATTTTTTACAAAAACTGAGTTTTAAGTAAACAAAATAAAACTACAGAAATGCCATCAATTTGGTTATATCTCCCGTAGCTTTCAAGTTCTATCCCGATGTTATTTAAAAAATTATGATATGGGACTATATTTGAGATCCTTTCTTAAGTTCCCCAGAGCAGATGGTAATTCAAAAGACATTTTCACAAACATTCCTATGTTTGCTGAATGCATTTAAACGAGACTTAATAATTACAATTTAGTAAAATTTCTTAAAATTATTTTGAGGATCGATTTTTAAGTTTGCAAATTAAAACTTAAGAAATGTCATCAATTTGCTGGTATCGCCCGTAGCTTTCGAGATATACCACGTTATAATTTGGATAACTGTGATATGGAATTATACTACAGATCATTTCTGAGGCTCCTTAAATTAAATGAATGTCCAAAGTACTTTAAGTTCCCCAGACACTTTCATAAACATTTCTATGATTTCTTAATGCATTTTAGGGAGACAATAATTTCAATTTAGTAAAATTTCAAAAAATTATTTTGGGGATAAAACCGATTTTTAAGTAAACAAACTAAAACTAAAGAAATTTCAACAATTTGCCGTTACCACCTGTAGTAGCTTTCGAGATAAGTCAGGTTGCAATTTGGATAATTGTGATATGAGACTGTACAAGGTCTGTTCAAAGAATAAAAAATGGAATTAAGAGCTTAAAAACACTTGAAATGTTGACAGTGACATACGGTGAGAGTACTCTGAGTCAAAGAAATGTTTACAAGTGGTACAAGCTTTCCACAGAAGGTCGGGAAGATGTGAATGACGACGTTCGCTCTGGACGCCCCAGCACGTCATCAACCGATGAAAATGTTAAGAAAGTGAAGAAAATTGTTATGGAGAATCGTCGCATCACAAATAGAGAAGCTGCTGAGGATGTCGGCATATCGGATGGCTCATGCCATGCAATCTTTTTGGAAATTTTGGGCATGGAGCGTGTGGCAGCGAAGTTTCACTGTTTTCTTCGATTACCATGGCGTAGTGCATCAGGAGTTCTTATGGTAAATAAGGAGTATTATCTTGAAGTTATGCGCCGTTTGCGTGAAGCAGTACGAAAAAAACGCCGGAATTTTGGAAAAAAAAATCATTGCTTTTGCATCATGATAATGCACCTGCTCACTCATCTTTGGTTGTGAGAGATTATTTGGCCAAAAACAATACCCTTAGCATCAGCTACTGTATTCACCAGTTTTTGCCCCCGACGACTTTTTCCTGTTCCCAAGATTGAAGAGACCCATGAAAGGATGGCATTTGGCGACAGTTGAGGAGATAAAAACCGAATCGCCGAACACGCAAAACACTTGTCTTATTTATGCCTCTCAGAAACAAACTAAACATGCTATATGGATAAAATCGTCGACATACGAGTATCTTCGAGACGAGTGTACCATCATAAAAAAAAAATAATATTCGAAAATCAAATGTACGTAGCCCACGAAATTTGAAAATTCACAATAGACGTCGTATTTAAGATTCCTTTTGAGGCTGCGTAATTTAAACGAATATCGGATTTCCACAAATTTCAACTTATGTTGATTAACCTTTCAATCGCGGTTTTGCAGAGTTCGAAATTAGCTTCACCATTTCTTCTATTTTCAAAATCTCGTTGACTGATATCTCGACTTATATCGCTATAAAATCATAATATCTTAACGTTGCTGAATTTTATTTGCAAGCTATTTGCAGTATTATTTGGTCCAAATATATTGGGTGCCACATTTTATTGCAAAAATTTCACTACAGGGAGCCAACCTAAAAATTGTGCATCAGAATCTACACACCTAGACTAATCCAAAACAAAAATCATTTTTGCAAACTCCTATATTTTGTAATACTCGTATAATGCTATCCATTTAGTGGTTTCAAAAACGTCGGTCTGGCAAGGCTGTCAGCTGTTAATAAACACCTGTCATTTGAAGTGTTATTTATTTAGTGAAAGGTTTGCCATTTACGGATATGGATCGTTTAACAGCCGAAGAATGCGTAAAAATAGTTAAAACTTACTATAAAAGTGGTGATTCAACTGTGGGCTTTCAATCGAACAAAATTTTCTTTGGCGATGAAGCTCATTTTTCTATTGATGGTTACGTTAACAAGCTCGGGGAACCCAGATTGTGGAAAAGCGATTGCATCCGGGAATAGTGGCTGTTGGGTGCACATTATGATCTGGAGATGTAATTGGGCCGTATTTTTTCGAAAATAATGCAGGAGGAACCTCATAAGGGCAGTGGATCCAACCAATCCAGAGGCGGTCATTCAAATGGCATTATATTTCGTACATAATGGCATTATAATGAAATAAAAGTTTCATCGAAATTACAGCTTTAAGTGCGTTTTATTTGAAAACGAAAAATAGATAACCCTATACTATATAATTTTTAGTGCAAACAAGTAATAAAAACTTATTCAAAGGATTTGAATTTATAATAATGAATATTTTGTTTAAATATAATAGCTATTGCCGCAAAGCTACCGGAGTACAATTAAGTCCATTCATTATTTACAAAGTAAGACTGGTATTCATTCGGCAGCCATTAACAAAATCTGCTCGCAGTATTTTACGCCACCAAGTCGAGAGATGAATCGAGCCTGTACATTATGGACCGCACTGAATGTTGCAATTTATACGTGCTTCATCACTCCCCCATCTATACTAATTTCCCTGTTTGTTGTTTTTATTTAGTTGTAGTAGTTGTAGTTTTTCCACAACAAAAATATGTTAACAATTGGTCAAATGGTGGATGTTGAATGTTGAACAAGCGAAGGAAGCAATAAATGGATGAATGAATGAGCCAGTAACAGTCTGCGAGCGTGCGAGCGACGAACGACTGGAATGGACAACAAATGTTCTTTTTGTTAAGTTTTTTTTTTCTCTCTTCTGGTTTTTGTTCCCTTTGTTTTCTTTTACAATGTTAATGGTTCTCTAGCAGTGCACAAAAAAGGAAAAAAAAATGAATGAACCAACATAAAACCAACCAACATAGTTGTGGAAATAGGATGATTATTGGGGAAAATACTGAGGAAATGCTGATGGTCGGTCGTTTGTTGGTCGACGTGAATAAGAGTTTCTAAGAGAAAATGAGAACTATTGCGAAAAATGAACAGCAGGATGGTTTGCTTTACTGCCAAAAAATTATGGCTATAATGGGAAATTGTAACATACGGTAAACGAACGCAGGATACTTATAGATAATTTAGTATGTTTCCATAAAAACTGACAGGATAAAGCTTGATTTTCTTTAGCGGTGGAAACTCAATTTTTTTGCTACATCAAAAAAGTTTAATTACCAGTATGAAAATGTCTCTCTTTTAATAATTTGAAGGCTTATTAAGTCTTTAGGGCATTGTTTTCGTAATTCCAAGTTGCTAGAAGCCACATACGAATAATTATGCTGACTAAAGAAAACGGATCGAAAAATAGGATGGAAAAAGGATAAAGAAGCCTTTAACAAAAAGAGGTAAAGAACATTTCACATATATTTAATTTGTTCAATTTCTTTTGAAAGAGTTATTTCGATTTTAAATAACCAAAATATTTCAATTTTCATATCATTAAAAATATGACTTTTTGATGTGTGCAAAAATTTGAATACAATTTGTACGAGTACTCGTATGTGAGAATTTAGACAGTCTTTTATGATTCTTATTGAGAAGTTTAGTGGCAAACTTTCAAAAAAAAAAAAAAATGTAAATTTCGGCATAACGCCAAAAATGTGGATTTGGTAAAATATACGCTTATTTTTATTTCTAACTGTGAGTTATTGAGATACCACGTAAGGAAATGTTAAAAATTCACCAACATTTAGATTAAATTTTGAAAGCTAAATTAATATAAACTATGATCTAGATACTGCAAAAGGGTTTTAAAGTTACTCGGGTTGATCTAATTGAATGGAAATTTTGCTAAACAAATTTAAGGAAATTTTACTAAAATTTAATATGTAAAAAAAATTTTTTTTTTTCTTGAAAATTTTCTGAAATTTTTTTTTCAGATATCTCAGGAACCAGTACAAGAAGTAGCACACAGGAACCTAAGGCACTTTTGAAATTGAAATCGAATCGGACTGCACGAAAAAAAAACAACAAATTCCCTTGCATTCTATGAATGAGATATGGATGAGCTTCTAATATTCGGTGAGTTCAATGCATTCTACTATTAGACTCTTTCAAAGGGGCCTACGACTTAACGACGATTCCGAACGTTACAATTTGAGAAAAATTTGCCGGACTTGTCGCTTACTCGACTACTCGAAGTGTCCGTCAAAAACAACGACGTGACCACCGCTCAAGTGATGATAGGTGGGTGGGTATATGTGGGATTGAACCCGCGATCATGCGAACAATAGCCGCGTGTACTAACTATTGCGTCCTGGCCGGTCACATGTATACATACGAGGTGTGTTCAAAAAATATGTTGGCACACTCGTTTCGAAGATATGTTCACGGTTTTATCTATATAGCATGTTTAGTTTGTATGTGAAAGTCATAAATAAGATAAGTGTTCGGCGATTCGGTTTTTATCTCCTCAACCATCATCCCTTCATGGTCTCTTCAATCTTGGGAACTGGAAAAAGTCGCAGGGGGCAAAAACTGGTGAATGCAGTGGGTGAGGCATGGTAACGGTGTTGTTTTTTTTTTGGCCAAATAATCTCTCACAAGCAAAGATGAGTGAGCAGGTGCATTATCATGATGCAAAAGCCATGAATTTTTTCCCCACAATTCCGGGTGGTTTTTTCGTATTGCTCCACGCAAACGGCGCATAAATTCAATCTAATACTCCTTATTTATCGTACAACCTTGTGGTAAGAACTCCTGATGCACTACGCCATGGTAATCAAAGAAAACAGTGAGTAAAACCTTGGCATTTGATCGAACTTGGCGTGCTTTCTTTTGGTCTTGGCTCTCCTGAACTCTTCCATTGGGACGATTGGGTTTTTGATTTCGATGTCATAACCATATATCTATGATTCGCCACCAGTTACGACCCTGGATCATCGTTGACGTCATTCAACAATTCCGAGCGCTGCTCATGCGACGTTGTTTTTGGTCAAAATTCAGCAATTTTGGAACGAACTTCGCTGCCACGCGAAATTTGAAAAAATCCCTTTATTCTTTGAACAAACCTCGTAAGTGTATTATTTCGGGAGAGGGCCTACTTTGAAAGCGTAATAAGAAAATTTGAGTTTGAATTGTTATTAAATTTAATTAAAATTAACTTAAAAAACAATAAAAAATTTGCATTCTATTGATCAATTTCCGGTACGTTTTTGATAGAATGTAAAGTTTGTTGAAGTATATCAACTGAAATTGAAAACATTTATAAGCGTAAAAATATGTAAAATGAGCAAAATCTCAAAATTTTAAATATGTGTTGAAATTTATTTTTTTCAGCGTTATTTGTTGATCATGTGGATTTATGTGCAGTTTTAAAGTATTATTCTATACCAGATTTTTTTAGTACTTCCCCTTTTATTTGTAAAAAATGATCCTAAGATTTGGCCTTCGAAAGAGTTACTCCAATAAATCTTGGTGCATCAATAGTTTAGTCCTTCCTCTTCGATTTGTAAAAAATGATCGTAAGATTTGGCATTCGAAATAGTTATTCCTATAAATCTCTTCTGACCTGGTATTGTTAAAAATCGATATGGAATAAATGATCATATCTACTACTTTTGAAGAATTCCAACTCATATTAAAAACCTTTATAGACGTGAAAACAGGTAAAATCACCAAAATCTTAAATCTTAAATAGCCTTTGGAATAAATTTTGTTCAGCATTATTTGTTGATTATATGGATATACGTGCAGCTTTAAAGAATTAGGATAATACTGGAGAATTTTTATGTCATGGTTGATCTATCAATAGTTTAGTACTTCCTCTGTTATTTGTAAAAAATAATCCTAAGATTTAGACATTTCTTCTTACATGTTATTTTTAAATATCTATATGGAATGAATGAAGGA
>JAHXMU010026166.1:1366676-1435174 GCA_019455685.1 Philornis downsi
TTTCACATTCGTTAGTTTCCAGTTCTACTCCGTAAGGCGCTTCTTGTGGCATTTTTCATATTCGTTAGTTTCCAGTTCTACTCTATAAGGCGCTTCTTGTGGCATTGTGTCGAAACGCTAAGGAAAGCGGAATGGCTCGAATCAGCGATTGCATTTCAATGAATTTGCACCCGTGTTACAGTTTTTTTGTTCTCCTGAAAAGTACACAAAATCTCATTCGTTAGTTTAAGATGGTGCCGACGATATGGTCACACCTGTGCATCATTGCATTGTACGTACTGTCGAAAATATCGCTTCTGTTAGTGAAAATGTGGCGGATAATCCGAATTTCAATTTAGAGCTCTATGGCCGTATGATAACCGAATTTTTTTTCCCCCTACAATTGAGGATTATGAACTGGACGATATGTGGTCTTAGCGAGACGGTGCCACGACCGATTTTGGCTTTATTGATCAATCGAACAAAATTTTCTTCAGCCTTGAAGCCCATTTCTCACTCGATGATCACGTCAAAAAGCAAAATTGTCGCATGTGGGACTCGGAAAACTGAGAAATGATTGTGGAAAAGTCATTGCATCCGGAAAAAGTGACTGTTTGTTGCGCAGTATGATCTGCAGGTGTCAATGGGCAGTATTTTTATCGAAAATGACACTGGAGGAATCTCCTTTTTTCGCCGGCAATTGTAGATTATAAACTAAACAATATGTGATTTCAACAAGAAGTTGTCATGAGCTACGCCACACAACCGAATTTTGTCTATATTGCATGAGAAGTTTCTAGAAAGTGTAATTTACGTTTTGGCGACGTCAATTGGCCACTAAGATCATGCGATTTGACGCCATTAAGCTTTTTTTTGCAGGGTTATGTCAAAGACCGAGTTTACGTGAGGAATCGCCAAACGTTGGAACATTTGAAATCCAGCATTCTACAAGTTATTGCCGAGATACCACCCGAAATGTGTGAAAAAGTGGTCGAAAACTACCTCAAAAGGATCTACTGTTGCAACCAATCCAGAGGCGTTCAGTTAAATGACATTGTAATTCGTACATAATCACAAAGTCAAAGCATTATAATGAAGAAGTCCAGGAGGATTTTACGTGAGACTCGCCGTGAAGGAGACACACTGGGCATATTGCAATGCGATTGCCAACGCCTCCCATGGGATAGCTAAGTAAAACTTGGGCTATCTAGGAAAAGGGGCTGACAATTTTGGTACTACCGCATATTGTCAACCCATTCTTCGCAGCCAGGAGATACCAAATTGATTATGCTAGTATGGAACATAATCCGCATTGGCGGAGGTGAGGCCTACCACCTCTGCTACTGTATAGGTCTGTAGTACCCGGTTGCAATGCAACTCCACATTCGAGCACAAAGTCTCTACCAGCGATTTTGGTATCAACCATAAACCGCGTGATCCTTCCACTAGGGGTCCAACACCAAATGATCAGGCGGGAACGCAGGCCCGGGCCCTCCTGATCCCCACGCTACCGGCCAAAATCATCAGTTGGAGATGCGCAAATAGCAAAGCTACTACCAAATTGTGATTTATACACCATATTTCACGGGATTGGTCGCCCTGTGGCAAAAGAGTACAGACTGGACATTTTTAGATACCTGCAAGCACGTAGACCCCAGGCAGATGGAACGGTCGATACTACATTGCAAGGATGCAGTACCCTCAACGGTGGGAGGCGGGGAAAACTCCAAAATCCCTTCCGTTCGGCGACGGTGAACGGAAAGCATGACATATAGATATAGGGAAAACCCCATGTCTGTCCGTACCCCCGGGATATCAAAAAGATACAGACGACAGGGCACGAACCCGAGACCTGTCCGTGTGCATCCCTATCACCCCCATCCATCCATCGATCCATATTCCATCGATATCATTTATTTATTATAACTTTACTTGAAAACGAAAAATTGATAATATATCATTTAACATAATTAGCTGACAACTATTCTGATTAATAATTTCGAGGTTAAAATCTAAAGAAACCATAGTTTTCGTGGTTACTAACAACTTGGCCTTGGCCTGTCTTTTCCTTGGATCATCTTCACTGAGAGTAAATTTTTGAAATCCAAAATAATACTCTTTTATTTGTTCCACCTTCTAGATTACATTTCTTGGCACTGATTTTCAGAGCCAAATCTTTTTGTTCGTATCATGACTTGCATCGCAGTTTAATCGGTTTTATAATTGTTGGTTGGATGTCTTGTCTCTTGACCCATTTGGTAAAAGGAAAAATAATTAAATTCTTTAAAAAGAATGGTTTCTAAATTAAATTTATTTTTGTTTATTACAGTTAGCTAATCCACTTTAAAAGATTGAACTCTGTATCAGAAATGTCGCTTTGAATTATTCAATGAATGAATTAAATGATTGAAATCACTTCACAACCGATCAACTATATAATCGTTTCTATTAATTTCAATTCGTACAATTTCCAAAAATAGGTTGTATGAACTTAAAGCGTTTATAATTATTTGTAATAAGAGAAGTTACCTAATACTCAATTTGTAAAGGGTGCCGCATAAGTAACGTTAACGACGACTATATTGAATGTGTTCTTGCGCATCATTTGGTTTTAACTCGTGAACCGATTGCATCTTATATGGAAAAAGATGTAACGTATGTAAAATTCTTTGCAAAGACCGCCTAGACATCTCTAACTGCTCAGAACGTCGCCTGGTGGAAGTGTCGGGGTTTTCCTCAATAGTTGCTTGCACTCGAGCAATGGTCACTTCATTTCGAACTGCACGAGCTATTCCAGACAGCCCTTCGTTGCCCAAAACGCTGAACCAGCCGGTAAATTGATGGAGTGCTAGGAGCATTTCGAACATGAAACAAATTTCGATATGATCTAAATAATCGAATGCTGGCTTTCAAAGTAAAATTGAACAACTTTGGTTCTTTGGCCTGTGCTGAGCCTTTCCATCATAAATTTCGGGTTTGAAACCACAAAATAGATAACCTTATATATAATCGTAGTTTTTTAAAAATCGAATAAAACACTCAAATTTGCATCATATATGAAATTTTTTTATTGGAATCGACAAATTGCTCTCTGCCATTTAATTTTTAAAGATAAATTCATGTAAATGTTGTCCGCGGCTCCGCCTCAAAATGTCCATTCGGAAGGTCCAGTTTTTCGTCACTTATTCGAACAGTTCGGCCTGTATTCCACGTGTTTTGTTATCCTGTAAGGCTTCAATAATGTTCGACTTGTCCATATAGACTAATGACTTGATATAACCCCACAAGAAATAATCAAGAGGCGTTAAATCGCAAGATCCTGGGGGCCAACTCACAAGGCCAAATCGAGAGATAAGCTGCTCACCAAATTCATCCCTCAACTTATCCACTGTTTCACGAGCAATGTGGCATGTTGCACCGTCTTGATGAAACCACATGTCAACCACGGTCGTCTTTGAAGAAAAATGAACCGATGATGCCACCAGCTCATAAACCACGCCAGTCTGTCGTTTTTTCGCGATGCATCGGTAATTCATGCATGGCATGTGGCTGTTCATCACTCCAGATGCAACAATTTTGCTTGTGTATGTATCCGTTCAGCAAGAAGAGAGCCTCATCGCTGAACATAATTTTTCGATAAAACAACGGATTTTCACTGAACTTTTGTAAGGCCCCTTCACCAAAAATTAGATGTTGCGGTAGGTCATTCGGCTTCAATTCTTGAGTGAGTTGAATTTTATAGGCTTTCAAATCCAAATCGACGTGTGAAAGTTACCTTGTGGTTGAGTAAGATATGGCCAATCGGCGACGAGCCGACATTTCACGATCGCCATTAACACTGGTCGCTACGGCTGCAATATTTTTTTCGGTATGCACTCTACGTATGCGAGTCGATGGCTTTATGTCCAACAAAGTAAATTTGGTTCGAAATTTGGAGATAACAGCACGAATTGTTGATTCAGCAGGTCGATTATGGCGACCATAAAATGGTCGCATCAAACAATTCACATTTGTCACAGAGCACGAATTTTGATCATAAATTTCAACGATTTCCAATCGTTGCTTGTTTGTTAGTCTTTCTATGATGAAATGGCAGAGTATACTGTAAACTTTTCACTTTGACAGATGACGTTTGAACGCTATTACCAACCAGTGCTGCCAAGCTGAAAAACTTAAATCTTAAAAAATCACCCTATACTCGTATAATACTTATCTTGCATAAAAAAAAATTCTGACTTCGAAGTATTTTGGAGGTATTTTGAAAATATACAATTTTGCACCAATTTGTTTTCTTGCGACCCACTGTGACACAAATGGTTTAATATTCATGTTCTTCCATTATTCTATGCAAAAAATATATAGATTTTTTATGTATGTAAATTAAACGTACTCAGAAAAAAACATTGCTGCTGATGTTGTTTGCAAATTGTTGTAGGTACTCGAGATGCTATATTTAGAAGGCTTGCACAGGTATCAGGTGATATCGTATCGTAGGGGCTACGTTAAGTACGTTCTGTTATCCCTACTTGTGAACAAAACACATGAAAACATACTGGTAGCATTCAATAGAAACAGAAAAACAAAAACAGCAGCTAACCTTATCATAGGAAATCGAATAAATGCTTAAATTTTATACAGTCACAAGAAAAGTGAAGGTATTTAAATGAACAGTGTGAACGGCGAAAATCAATTGATGCCACCATTACATAGTAATTTAAAACTGGATGGTTTAGTGGTGATTTGCAGAATATTTCGTCTCTGAGTTAGTCGTTTATGAGTTAGACGCCTCCGTAATTCCCAGCCCTGATGGTGTGTCCTTAAAACATTCTATTGCTTTTGACAAAACTCTCTTTATGATTTTAGAAGTTAAAATTAAATAAAATAAATAAATAAAATTCAATATTAATTACATTGAAATTGCATTTTAGTTCTCCAGCTCAATTTTGATTCCTGTTTCTATGCTGATTACTAACTAAAGTCGTACTTCGAACTATTAATTCTTTGGGATTTTATTCGCTCTGCCTACATTTAAGCGTTACAGCCTGCTTGTTCCCCATAAGCTTTGTCGAATTTTTGCTTACTTGTTGGCGGAAATTTTCAGTGTTTTCGCTTATCTATACGTATGCTATAGGCGTTTCAAAAAGTCAAGCAATAATGCAACTGTTTATGCCCAGAACCCATGTTTGCAAATTTTAAGATATAAATCCTAAATTTATCATCTCCACTGCAATTGAGACTTTTACATGTGAAGTTCGCAATTGTAATGAGATTGAGTGCTTTATAGTAAACTTAAAGCCGACTGATCTATCAGAGAATTTATTTGATTTGTTCAAGTCAGTTCTGATACTCCCCCATACGTGTAAGACGAGTTTGTCTGCGCACATAATTCTGTATTTGATTCAAGGTATAATCTCTAATAAACTTTGGAAACGAAAGCTAATCCCCGCTATTTTTTATACTTTTATAAATCTCTTGAGGTAAATATATGTCAGAAGTGAACCCGTTCCTGCCGAACCAGACGGCAACTTATAAGCCTCAAATCAAATTTTATACTAATACCATAATCCATTTCAATAATCGTTAATAAACTAACAAATAAATTAAAAATAACGTTATAAAAAGTAGCTTTAGGCAGCCACCAATAAAAATTGCTATTTTTTATTTCAATCTGTGATTAATTTACTTTTAATCTGTTTTCAATAATTAATAAATTGCTTGTTAGCTTGCAGAAAACTCCATCAGTTTTTTTTATGGTATTATCATGTTACTCACCGTCCAAAGTTATTCAAAAGATGTAAATAAAATGTGGGAATTCTTACCTAAAAATAAAAAAAAAAAAATAAAATTTGCATTATCAATTTAATAAGAGAGTAAAAAAATGCAAATAAAATTAAGAAAATTAAAATAAAAAAGTAAGGCTCTGTAAAATACTAAATTGAATTTGGAATTAGTAGAAATAATGTGCGTGAAGATAGATTCGGAATCTAACTAGCAAAGCCAAAAAACCAACTGTATTTGCAGACCACTGTTATTAAGTTAACATAGCTCTGTTAACGCATTAATTTTGGGGATTATAAATAAAAGTAGTATACTTTACGAAGTGGGGTAAAACATTTTAATCAAAACGCCAACTTATACCATTGGTTAGATCTCAACACATAGCTTCTGACACAGTAGTCCATACATTTCAGAAGAATTTCAGAACTTGAGATTCTTCAATACTGAAATATATGACAGATACATCTAAGTCCATAGATCTAACTGCTACAGGACTTTCACCAATTGTTTTCGTTGAACATGGCGTAATACTAAATCAATAAATCTATCGTGAAAAGCGATGCTTTTTCACCTTAGTCACGCGAACAATTCGGTAGAAATCATTGGACATTTTAGCAAAACTCTGCTCCAAAGTCCGTAAAACCTAAATCTTTTTGACAAGAAAAATTCCCTGTTTGATCCAAATTTAAATCCAGTTCATTTCCCCATACGGTCCATTTTGGAGGTCAAAGTATCAACTAAACAATATAAGACGATCAATCCCGTAAAGTTAGGTATTCACCGACAATGGGACGAAATACCATCAGACCACATTCGTACAGTGTGTAAAGCCTTTCCGGTTAGACTCGATGTTATTATCGGCGCCAAAGATGCCTACATCGTACAATAACTTATTTTAATCAAAATGTGTAATGTTTTTTCAATATTCTGAAGTTTTCACCCAAAAAAGTCAAAATTGACAAAATTACAGTATTTTTAATTGGTAGCACTTCGAGTGCCAACCCTATTTTTAATCCCAAAAATATAATAATTGTTAGCTAGCGCATCTTTTTCAGAAGGTTATCTCAATTTTTATACCATAAACCGAGTACAGCCAAATGCTTAATTTTTTGTCAAATTTTATTTGTCATTTGATCTTTTATGAGGTTTCAATGTGTTTTGTCCGAAAGACAAAAGGTTAAAAAAAGTGAATGAGGCCTAATATAGCTGAATAGAATATAGAGCGAATTTCCGAACAATTAATGATTTATTCAAATAACATCGAAATGATATCCTGGCTCTAAGACGCAGTTATCCGAGTGGGATATCACATATCCCAATCAACGTACGTTCCGTTTCAAAAGTAAAGTTAAGCAAAACACACATAAGGCTATGATTTTGATGAAACCTTTATTTCATTATAATGTTTGGAATTTATCACTATGTACGAGATACAGTGTCACTTATATGAGTGCCTCTGGATTGGTTGGCACTTTTTCGCACATTTCAGGTGGTATCTCAGCGATAACTTGACGAATGTTGGGTTTGGCGACTGTCCACGTAAACACTGTCTTTGACGTAGCTCCACAAAAAAAAATCGAATGGCTTCAAATCGCATAATCTTGGTGGCCAATTGACGTCGCCAAAAAGTGAAATTACGCTTTCTGAAAACTTTTCATACAATAAAGCCAAAATCCATCATGTTGTGTGACTCGTGCATCATTTTGTTGAAACAAAATCTTCAATTGCTGGCAAAAGAGGTGGTTAACATACGGCCATAGTGCTCTAAATTGAAATACGGATTATTCGCCAGACTTTTACTAACAGAAGCGATATTTTTGACAGTGCGTACATTGCATGCACAGGACTGACCATATCTGTAACGTTTCCAGTCTCTTTAAATTTCTTATTAATCTCTTTATAATCTTGCAACGAGTTTGCACAGTAGGTCATTTATGGCGACCATAATCCATGTTTGAATCGCCACTTTCGTAGTAAGTTTTAACTATTTTTAAGCGTTCTTCGGTTATTAAAATAGCAAACCTTTCACTAAATAAATAACATTTTAGCTAACAGGTTTAACAAGATAACCCTGATAACTATTTGGTTTAATAGGCGAGTTGAACAAAGTAGAAAAACTTACTTAAAAACTATCATAATCACCTTGTAATGCACGAAAAGTGGCGTTTGAATCACCACTTTTGCCGTCAGTTTTAACTAGTTTTAACGGTTATTAAACGATCTATATTCGTAAATGGCAAACCTTTCACTAAATAAATAACAATTCAGATGACAGATATTTTATTTAGCTGTTGACAGCCTTGCCAGATTGGAGGTTTTGAAGCCACTACATGTATAATAACCCTGATAACCATTTGTTTGCAATATATTTTTAATCATTTACATAAAAATTCATTGAACTCCATTCATAGTACGAATTAAAAAAAAAAAAATAATCGTTTTAAATTTGGCAATTTTTTTATTTAAAATTGTTTTAGTTGTTTTAGCTTTGCATCGCAAAACCATTAATTGTTTGCCATTTCCAAATTCTTAATAGTTGTTTAATCCATAATACGTTGTCGCCCTGGCCAAACACCCAACACTTGCATTGTAATGAATTTAAACCATAACATCGATTCAACACACCAAGTTTGTAAGCAAAATTTCAGCTTTATAATATTTCCAATATTGTCACAATCTTTTAGGCAAATATGTCAGTTGACCTTGACAACATCGTTATTTTGTAGTTTCCAATTTTGAGCACCATGTAGTGACTCTGGTGTTGGTTTATATGTAGTGAGTGACATGAAACCCAAATTGGCAGCAAAAAAGCTGAAACAAAACACAAAAGATGAATGGAGGCATTACGAGCATTATGCCTCTTCTAGACAATTTGTACAGAGCAATTCTGTAGTTTTTATCTACATGCATTTTCTGTTAAAGTGCACTTACGTGGGCCGCTACTAAAAGTTTGTTGTCATTGAGCAAGGCCAAGGTGGGGAAGCCCACGATATTTATTTTTTTTTTATATATTAAATAAATTGTAATACATTAATGCATTCAGGGGCAGCCTACTTAACATTAGTTGGTTAGGGGAAATGCAAAGAACCCTGAATATTCTGAAAATTAATTAGTGACTCATGACGAATATGAACACAAATTTAGGAAGCGTATAGAAAGAAGTGGCTCACACTAAACTGGAAGCAGATTGTCGCAAAGGGGATTAAACTTGCGATGTCATACACAATAGCCATTAAATCCCCTAAATGGCTCTTTAATTATTATTAATAAATTTAAAAAAAAAAGTGTTGTCATTTACACTTTTAATTAGTTTCGTTGATACGTTATCAAAAGCGAATGCATATAAGCGGTACAGTGCATTGAAAAACATTCTAAATGTGGTGAAAGATTTGCTTTCGCACGTTAACGTCTTTAACTGAAGTTAACATCGACAAAGTGAAAGTAAAGTAAAAATGTCGAATAAAGAATTTCTCTTAAATTTTATATTGCCAATAGAATTTCTTAAGCCGAGTAGCTGAAAATGTTACAAAAGTTTTAGGGTGAATTGACTTTATCAAAAGCGAATGCATATAAGCGGTACAGTGCATTGAAAAACGTTCCAAATGTGATGGAAGATTTGCTTTCGCACGTTAACGTCTTTAACTGAAGTTAACATCGACAAAGTGAAAGTAAAGTAAAAATGTCGAATAAAAAATTTGTCTCAGATTATGTATTGCCAATAGAATTTCTTAAGCCGATAGCTGAAAATGTTACAAAAGTTTTACAGTAAATTGATTTTATCAAAAGTGAATGCATATAAGCGGTACAGTGCATTGAAAAGCGTTGCAAATGTAATGGAAGATTTGATCCCGCTCTAGTCGGCCACTAATGTCTTTAACTGATGTTAACTAACGTCGTCAAAGTGTAAGTATAGTAAAAATATCGAATAAAGAATTTGTCTCAGATAATGTATTGCCAATAGAATTTCTTAAGCCGATAGCTGAAAATGTTACAAAAGTTTTACAGTAAATTGATTTTATCAAAAGTGAATGCATATAAGCGGTACAGTGCATTGAAAAGCGTTGTAAATGAAATGGAAGGTTTGCTCTCCCTCCAAACGGCGACTAACGTCTTGACATAAAGTTAACATCGACAAAGTGACTAAAAATCGTCATTTAAATTGACAAAATAACTTAATTTAACTTTTTGTGTCTCACAATGCAAATTGCACCATTTTCTGCATGATTGTTTGGATATGAAAAGGGTTGTCGCTCAACTAATTGCAAAAGGCCTGATTTTTCTTCAAAAACTTAAAGGCGAAAAGATCGTTGAAGACATGCTATAACAAATCAGTTTTGATACCGCATTCATAAAACATTTACAAAACATAGATTTGCGAATTTGACATACAAAACTTTCAATAAGTTTCGGAATGCTGCTTCCAACCGAAAAAACCATTTCAAAATTGATCAAAAGTTAAGGTTAACGTTGATTGTTTGACTTTGATTATCGCGATTTTGGACACTCGAAATTCTTACCAGAACTTCTTCTCCTTAGGTGGCGACTGGAATAGACATCCTTATCTATTATACGCCGCCCGTAGAAAATAATTCCAAGCTCTTCGATCTTCTGCGCTTCTCCTCCAATTCGTCACACCAAGTTTCGAACGGCAGATGATAAATAAATAATATCATTGAGCTCTATGAGGCGTTTGAGGAAGCAAATTCGTTCTAAAAGCTCAAATTCGTGGAAAGAAAACTTATAGACTTTGCATCACGATAATGCAGCTATCATTGTGAAAGAATTTTTGACTAAAAAAAATCAACAAATGTCACTGAACAACCACCGTATTTACTTGATATGATCCTGGCTAACTTTTTTCGCTATATTAAAATCACTAATTTCGAGGCAAACCTTCTAAATCGAATAAAGACATAATAGAGAATTCGCGGTGAGAGCTGCGGTTTTTGTGTTTCTGGAAAATATATTTAAAAAATACGCTCGAAAAATTGGATTATTCGTTGGCATAAATACATTCTTTCACAAAGTTCCCAATTTGAAGGCGGTACAATAAATTTGAATGAATAGTAAATATTTTATGTTTTATTGACTAATTCCCAGCGCCATTTTGACACAATATTTATTCACTATTTGAGCCATACAAAAACTTTCCAACTCATCCTCATATACATCAATTTTTGCACAAGTCAAGGAATTTTTGCCATATAATAGCTAAATATTGATTACTTGTAACGCTTTTCATACAAATAAATCGACAGCGATGGGGAAGGACCCTCTGGGTATGAAATATTTTACAGGGAAAGTAGTACAATGTGAATTTAAATGTATTCTTTACTGCCTCGCACTAATGGATATTTTGTTCATAAAATTTGTATACCACAGATCAGCGGCGTAACATGAGTAAGAGGGGCACATACTCGTATGTACGAGTATGATGTGTTGGGTATATCAATGGATTATAATTTCATGCAATACAATGCCGGCCGGGTGCTTTCAATTACAAAACGCATTAACGTTTCAAGTGCAATAAAGTCTCGAATTCATTCATGGTGGGCCGATGAGGGGTAAAACAAATTTTGCATTCCGCTGCATTCTTTCATATTTCCATGTTTTTGTTTTTTTTTTTTTTTTAATCGGATACTTATTTTTAAGTATCTGCTTTCTGTTATACACATGCTGGCTTTGAACGGGTTAAGAGGGAGAGGATATATTTTTTAATAATTTATGTAATAGCTGGTGTTTAAGTGCTTTAATGGTTAACGTAATATTTTGAATGTTTGAATGTCACATGTTTTGATATTATTTTATTGATGGCATTTCAATTTGCCGATAGTTATGAATAATCGTTGTGCCTGCATGATTGGGTGGGGGGCAGAGGAAGAAATGGAATGGAAGGAAAGCATTATCATTTTAATGAAAAATTTCAATTTGTCTTTAGCTTTTTTTAGTTTTGTTTTTGCTAAATGTATTATTGTCGGAAAAAGACAACTTGTATTTTATACAAAAAATTACAGCAATTAGTAATGAACTTTGAAGAAAACAATGTGACAACTATGGGTTGAAAGAATGGATCTTGAAAGTTTAAATTTGTGTATGGAAAAATTATTGTTTCAATAAATTTCACTATACAACAAAGAAAAATAAATAAAAAATTATTAAAATAAAAAATAAGGAATAAAAGTAAAAAACAAGGAATAAAAATAAAAAATGAAAACACAAATAAAAATAGAAAAAAATTAAAAAAAAAAAAACAGAAATAAAATAAACATAAAAATTTAAAAAAATAAATAAAAAATAAAAACTAAACAATCGAAATAAAACTGAAAACAAAAATAACAATAAAAATAAAATTAAAAATAAAAACAAAAATAAAAATGAAAGTTAAAATGGAAATAAAAATAAAAAATAAAAACTACACAATAAAATTGAAAATATAAATAATAATGAAAATGAAACTAAAAATTAAAATGAAAATGAAGAAAAATAAAAATATAAATAAACTAAAAAATAAAAACACACATAAAAATAGAAAAAACAGAAATAAAATAAAATAAAAATAATTAAAAAAAAAATAAAAACTAAACAATAAAAATAAAAATGAAAATAAAAATAACAATAAAAATAAAAATAACAATAAAAATAAAAATAAAAATAAATATAAATATAAATATAAAAATAAATATAAAAATAAAAATAAAAAATAGAACATATACAATAAAAATGAAAATAAAAATTTAAATGAAAATTAAAAAATTAAAAATATAAACAAAAATAAAAAATACAAATTAAAAATAAAAATATAAAATAAAAATTAAGAAATAAAAAAAAGTGATTATAAAAACAAAAATAAGAAATAACAAATAAAAAGAAACAATAAAAATAAAAAAAAAACAGAAAATGAAGTAGAAATCGAAATAAAAATGAAAATAAAAGTTAAAATAGAAATAATAAAAAAATAAAAGAAATAAGAAAGAAATAATAAATAATAAAAAATAAAAAACAAAAACTAAAAAAATAAAATAAATGTAAAAATAAAATAAAAATGTAAATACCAATAAAAAAATAAAAACTAAACAATAAAAATAAAAAATAAAAATAGAAATGAAAATAAAAATGAAATTGAAAACAGAAATAAAAAATAAAAACTAAACAATAGAAATAAAAAATAAAAATAGTAACAAAAATACATGAAATAGAAGTAGAAATAGAAATAGAAACAGAAATAAAAATAAAAATGAAAATAAAAAAATAAAAATAAAAAATATAACGATAAACAATAAAAATGAAAAAAAACAAATAACAACAATAAACAAATAAAATAAAAAATAAAATTGAAAATAAAATAGAAATAAAAAAGAAAATTAGAAATAAAAATAAAAACAAATAATAAAAATATTAAATTAAAAAAAAAATAGAAATACAAACAAAAAAAAAAATAAAAATGAAAACAAAAATAAAATATAAAAAACTAAACAATATAAATAAAAATAGAAACAGAACTACAAGAAATAGAAGTAGAAATAGAAACAGAAATAAAAATAAAAATGAAAATAAAAAAAATAGTAATAAACAATAAAAATAAAAATAAAATAAAATAGAAATAAAAAATCAAATTGGAAATATAAATAAAAACAAAAAATAAAAATAAAAATAAAAATAGAAATAAAAATAGAATTTAAAAATTAAGAAAAAAATAAAAATAAAAACTGAAAATTAAAAAAAGATTAATAAAAATAAAGAATACAAATTAACAAAAACACGTTTTCCAGCGCTTTAGAAGTGGTACTAAAAACTAGAAAATTTAATTTTAATAAATCAGATTTCAGTTAAACAGGGTCTTCTCCAAAATAACTTGGGAATTGAGAAATTCGTCTAATTAACTTCACACAATATCTCGGCGTTTTGAGTAAAAGCAAATTTTGAGTTCAGATTACGTTAGCCTATTAATGTGGATATACATACTTTGGATGCAGTTTTAATTCCATATACAATCAAATCATACTTAAAGTTTGGTAAAGTAAAATTATTAAGAACAAAATTCGTTTGTTGATCTGAAAAATTTCATTTGCTTTGCTAACTAAGCTTTTTTGACTATTATAATTGTTTGATGGCGCTTCGAGAAAAATGGAACAAGTGTTTAATTTTATGACCTAATTGAAAAAATCTAGGTTTTTTGATTTCAAACTATCTTTCTCTTCGTGAGTACGGTAAATTTAGCGTTTTTTATTTATTTATTTTTTTTTTTTGTGGAACATTTGTATCCTTCATTTTATTACTATGTTCTGGCAATACTCTTTACAATCTGCTTCAGTTTAAGAAAATCTTTCCATTAATCTGCCAGCGTAATTAGTTTTTAAAGAGACATGCTACCGCCAATTTTTCCTTCCGCTTATGTCTTGCTATACCGGTAGCATATGTAACTAATCTTTTACATATCTCACATATCCCATTTAGTTTATTAGATATTATCGTCCAGATATTAGTTTTACAGAAGAAGGTTTGCCACGGCTCAATCATATTCTACAATATGGGGAATTTGATGACGATCGCTCATTTACTTTGACAGTTATAACGATTTTTATTTAGGGGATATTCTTTTATATATCAGTCGCATGCGTAGCAAATATTCTCTATATACACGACATATACTGTATTGAATATAGCTGTTCAAAATATTAAACAGTGTGACCATGGCCTTTTTCTTATATAGGGTGATTTTTTAAACGTAGTTTCATGTGCATCAAACGATTCACATTTGTCACGGAGCACGAATTTTGATAATAAATTTCAACGATTTGCAATCGTTGCTCGTTTGTTAATCTTTCCATGATGAAATGGCAGAGTACACTGTACACTTTTCACTTTGACAGACGAAGTTTGGATGCCATTACCAACCAGTGCTGCCAACTTAAAAAAAATTAAATCTTAAAAAATCGGCCATAGTTTCATCCTCCAATAAATCGATGAAGTTTATTGCAAGTTTAAATCTCCAAACTCACAAGTTATACCCTTTCAAATTGTTTTTATGGTAGCAGCGCCAATTTAAATCATCATAAGCATCATAAACAAATAAGAATAAAAAAATAATAATAATAATAATACTTTAAAACATTCTGCTCCAAGGACCACAAATGGGAATAACAAAATTTTATGTTTGGATAAAAAATAATATAATTACAAAAATATACAAAAAGTTTTTAGATCATAACGAAATTTATAACTTTTAAAACAATTATCTTCATCTATAGTTTTTTTGCTAATGCATGAAACGAGTTCTGCTTAGTCACCCACTTTGCTCTCGATTGCACCCACTGACATCGAATGTTGTAACATTTCCGTTTCGATTCATTCATTTTGATGATTTCTTTGCCGTTGCGAGTTAATTGGCAAAAATTAGATCTTTTTTTTTTTTTTTTTTTTTTTTTTGCTTTTAAATTAAATTAATTCCTCTTCCAGTGGTAGGAAAAAATAAAAACAACAAAACAAAAAAAAAATCATTAAATTAACCTTTAACTTTTTGCAAAACACTCATTCACTGTTTTTCATAAGAATTACTTTTTATAGCGCAAAGTAGGACAAAATCAACAAAAACCAATCATTGATCCCCTACAAAGAAGGCATTATTAGTTTCTCTCGCCCTCTTGTTCTCTTTCTATATATAGACATACAAGTTTTGTCAAAAGTCTCCGGGGCCGACGACATATGGCGGCTTTCCATAGTGATGATGATGATGGTGATGATGATAATGATCGCTATAATCACGTTTTAATTTGGCATAAAATATTGCTCATCTCTTTGGCAAATGACAGCTCTATCTGTTGACGTTTGATGTCGCATCCAAACCGGTTGTTGTTTAGTTTTAGTTTTGTTTTTGCTTTCGAACAAACTTTTTACGCTGAATTCATTGTTTCACCTCCATAAGATTTTTATAATTTGTTTTAGAAAATGAACGACATTCTCTCACCTATGAATCATGCGAAATTCCACAGAAGATTTTATTAGTATTACAATTGATGTTTTTTTTTTTTTCATTTAGCATCAATTATCTGAGACTGTTGTCTCTGGCGATCGTCATTAGCAACCGCTTGTTAGAGTCTGGATCGTCATCATGTTGGGGATCCATAAACATTTTAATTTTTGGCACAAAGTGTACGTGTATTTCTGAAATTTGTAGATGACTTGATTTCAAATATACTTAACGTTATGCAAATAGTCTGGGGTCTTATTTGGCTTTTATTTCATTATTATTGTTATTTTTTTTTTTTTTTTGGCAAACTCAACAGAAGTTCTAACGAAATTTTGCAGAACAGAACTAATTTTCTTCCGCCAAACGAGGGACGGGCATGTCGATGAACTACACGTTTTTTGTAAAGTCTTCTTTATTAAATTGATTTTTTTCATCATTTCCACTTTTATTTCTTTTTCCGTTTTTCCAAATAATGCGTTTATAGAGCTGTCAATGGGCAAATAAAAAAAAAATTCAAATGGAAAAGCTTTAAAATAAACCATCAACTGGAAAAGATTTATGAATTTGGCAGAAAATGCGAAAATTTGTCTACACCAAAGTGTGACTGAATAAAAACAAAAACAGGATAGTGAAGTCATCAAGTTAAACATAATGAAAAATCTAAAAATTTTCGGAAATGTAGCGCCAATTCTAAAATTCTAGGCACAAAAAAAGAATGAGTCATGAAATAAAATAATCACCAAAATAAAAATTTAAAAATTTGAAGAGTGTATGTACGGGTGTAACAAAAATTGATCGGCGTAATGGGAAAAGTTCAATGAACCAAAAACTGGAAATTTTCCGGTGGTGAGGAATAATGCATAATTTCCTAATAAGAAGATACACATATGGTCCAAATAATAAGTACACCTTATATTTTTTTTAAAGGTTCGTAGACGAAAATTTATTTAAATTAAAAAAAGGAAATACTGATTTCTTTTGTTATAACATTAGAAATATAATAAATATTTAAACAAGATAAAAAAAAAACAAAAAGTAAATTCAGTATTTTTCAAAAAGTAAGAAATTAATCAAAAAACATTGGACAAATAATAAGTACATTTAGCAGAAATAAACAAAAATATAAAAAAATCAAATTTTTTTCTGCTAAATTGACTGAGTTTCGTTAAAAGCCGGTATATCCACCTTTATTTTCAATTATTTTGTTGACTCTTTTTGGTATGCTGGCAAAAAGCTTCCTGCAGATTTCCACTGGTATTTCATACCAAGTTTTTTGAACAAAATTCTATAACTATTCCTCATTTTTAAGAACCTCCTTTCCAATTCTCTGTTTCAACTCTCCCCAAAGATTTTCGATTGGATTTAAGTCCGAAGATTGACTTGGACAATCAAGGAGGGCAACATTATTATCTTGGAACCAATCCTTTACCAGCTTAGAAGTATGCTTCGGATCGTTATCCTGCTGGAATGTCCATCTAAGAGGCATACTTTCCACAGCATAGTTCAACATCGTATTTTCTAAGATATCGTCATAGTGGAATTTGGTCTTAGTGTCGGTAATTCGATGCATCGGACCGACATCATACCACGAGAAACAACACCTTGCCATAATATTGCCGCACCCGTGCTTGACCGTCTTCTTTGTAAAGCGAACATAGAATTCCTTACACTTAGGTCATCGAACATTCCGTACCGACCCCATAAGTCGAAACTGAAATATGAAAACACTCCAGATCCATTTGTAACTTTGTTTTGCCAGAGAGTAACAAAACAACTGATACGAAGAATCCTCGTGGTATTTGTTTCATCGCTCCACAAAATGTTTCGCAATTTTTTGTCACCGCCTCCGGACCAACTAAAATGACCTTGCAAGCGCCAATCTAGCCTTTAATTTTTTTTTGTCCAAGCAAAGGAACTCTTCTGGCTATCCGTCCTCAATAAATTTGTTTCTTATAGTCTACGACGGACCGTTCGCGATGAAATTACATTTCTTCTGAAATCGCTCTTGAAGACACAAACAGGTCCTTTTTCGCAAGTGTTACAATATGGATATCTGTTGTTTTTGAATTTTTTTTGGGTCTTCCGCGAGTTTCGACTGGCTTTTTAGGCTTTAAAGCATTTTATACAAAAAATGGCGACCGATTCATAGTTTCTGCTATAGAACGAATACTTTAGCCACTTTCTCTTAGTCTTGAAACAATTTTTCTCTCCTCCGATTAACAATAAATTTTTCTGCTCATGGCTAATTTTTTAAACAAAATATTTTGTTATGAATAAAGATAAACAACAGTAAAATAATTGGCCTTTCCAAAATGGCTACATCAGACTGCGAAAATATTAAAGGATTGAGCAATGTATTTATTATTTTGGCCAAGTACTGAAATCACTCCTGAACAAAACTAACTCACAGTGAAAGCAACGGGGAAGCCCCAGTTTTGTTCTTACTTTTAAAGACGTTACCATATTAAAGTTATTTAAATAAAAAAGAATTGCCATTTTTACTTTCCGTTAAAGTAACTAAAATTAATTAAAATCAAATATTATTATTAAAATTAATTAATTAAAATTAACATAAAGCAAAAAAAAGCAGGTGTGCTTATTTTTTCGAACATATGTGTATAGTATATAACTGATGATGTACCAACAGAGGCGAATACAGACTTGGGACTGAGTCCGAAACTCGTCATCCTCGTAGGCGATTACTCAATTCATAGATACTCCAACAAAATACTTGAAAACACTTTCAATATGGAAACGTCTGAACCTGACCTAACACACTATCAAAAACAAAAAAAAAAAAAAACTGTAGGTGGCGTTATGTTAAAAAATCATGTTGAGAAATCATAAAATTACATTCTACAATAAGAATTATCATTCTGATATCTGTTGGAAACCTAAAACTAGCGAAAAAAATGGGTCAATGGCGCGAGGGCGATTTGGTACTCATTACCTCCCAATGCACAAAGAGCACCCAGAAAAAATAAAAAGTCCCACTGATTGTGGTCTAGAAGTGGTGAAAAAACGGATAATCAATCATCAATGAATTTAACATGGGAGAGAGATGCTGTTGTTTTTGACAACTTTTCACAGCCTCTTCACCAGATCACCAGATATTGCAACGAAAACTCTTTAGATAATTTTTATGACAATTTTCTTCTATTTATCAGAATTCACATAAGTGATTCATTTAAGTTGTTGGTGCACAATAAATTTAAATACACGTTAAAAAGTTTTAAATTTCTGCATCAGAAACAGGAAAAACAAAAAATACTAAATAATTTTCTTACAACTGCTGTCGGTTATAACGCCTTTATTTCATCGGTCCCTTTGGTAAAGGGTGTCCCAACAAGAACGCAAGATTTAAACTTTAAATAAACACAGATATTTAAAAAAATCGTGAAACTTTATTATATAGTAAAGTAGACAGAATGAGGTTATGTATGAAACAACACATCGGGCATTTGGCCGCAGCGGCTTTGCTGGCACAAACGCTATTTTTTAATGAAATTTTCAATGACCGTTTTGCATAAATGCTGCGGTATTTCATTAATGCAACGTCCAATTTCTTCTTTTAAGACTTGAGTCGTCGTTCGCTTATTCGCGTAAACCACCGACTTCAAAAAACCCCAAAGAAAAAAGTCTGATTGTGTTAAATCGCACGATCTAAGCGGTCAATTCTGGTCTCCAAAACGCGAAGTAATACGACCGGGAAATGACTGATGCAGCAATTGAATTGTTTCTCTGGCTGTATGACATGTGGCGCCGTCTTGTTAAAACCACATGCCCTCCACATTCATTTCTTCAATTCCAGGCACGAAAAAACTGGTTATCATTTCACGATACCGAACACCATTGACTGTCTTGCGTTCTTGTTGGGACACCCTTTATAATTAAGAAGAGCTTTCCAAGAAGCGGAAAATATGTTCATGTAGCATTTGTGGAAGCTAAATACTATGAAAATACTATTCTTTGGAATGACTACCACTTTTTTTGCTGGACTATTAAGGCGTAAGTAAGAATGACTGCAATAATTTGTAACAAACCCCGAATGTTATCTGCGTACTCCGATGTTATAAATATCAAAATATTCAATAGTTGCGAGATGTCACTGCAGCCACCTCAACTATTGAGAAGAAATCAACGAAAACGAATTTGGCAGTAAAGGAAGACATTGCAACGAAATTGAAAAATACAACAATACTGGCTATAAATGTGATTCTATTGAGCTCAATCTAAATTAAAAATGGTACGTTCTTACACGACAATATTTCCGTATACATTTTCCAGAATTCTATAACCGAGAGGTCATTAAAATCTGAATGTAGTAAAATTACGGAAAGAGTTTTTGTTCATCAATCCCCTTAAAACATAATCTATATTAATTTTATTCTTTACACTTAATCGCTACAATAGCTCAGAATAACTCCCATGTAGTAGATCAATTTCGTTGGACGGTCCCAAAACTAGCCGCAGTGATGTATAGATGTGCCAGTAGTGTGAAAAAAATTATTTTTTTTGGTGAAAAAACATATGTTTAAAATATCAAAGCGCCACACTGTTTGGTATGTTCATTTGAGCCATAAAAAGTAAACGATCTCAGTGAATTTGTAAACATTGCTCACTGTTATGTACTTCAATATTTCCATTTCAAAGATCTCAGTCCAAGATTAAAACCGAGCTAGATTCTACTCTAGAGAAGTCTGCTGTAGTGGTCGACCAATTGAAATGTCCACCCCGGACAATGTTAAGAAAATCCACAAAATGGTATTGGATGATCGTCGGCTAAAAGTGCGTGGGCTAGTTGACAGTGCGTGGGCAGCCATTTCAAAAAGTGCAATACATCGTATGTTGACCGAAGATTTGAAGATGAGAAAGGTGTGCACAAGATGGGTGCCGCGATTGCTTTTAATACAGCAAATACAGCGTCGAGAAGATGTTTCAGTAGAATATGTTTCACCGCAATAAAGTCGAATTTTTACGTCGATGAGATATGAGTCCACTACTTCACACCTGAGACAAAGGAACAGTTAAAGCAGTGAACTGGAATGGGAGAACCGTGTCCAAAGAAGGCGAAGACGGTTGCATTTACAGGCAAAGGTCATGGCGTCTGTTTTTTTTTTTTTTTTTTTTTTTTGGAATGCGCAAGGGATTATTTTTATTGATTATATTCAGAAAGGAAAAGCCATCAACTACGAATATTGTGCTAATTTATTGTTGTGTTTAGGTAATTTTCTATTCCATATGCCAGGACAACATTTTGTGCTACTGTGGCCAAATGGAGCATTTCCCACCGATCAAATATATACCGAGTGAAAGCCCGTGACAAGTGTTAATAGAAACTATTATCCCCATATTTCAGAAGATTTTCAGAACACAGAAATATGACAATATATTTTCAAATACGAAAAAAATATTTCATCCCACTGTGAGCAAGTGGATTATTCTGCACCAACGAAACGTATACCCAGCTATAGCGCCTTTTGAAAGCACTTTCAGAACTTGAGCTCCATAATTTTCGGCTGATTCTCAGAAAACGGAAATTTCAGATTTTCTATTTCATATCTCAGGACAACATTTTGTCCCGCTGTGGACAAATGAAACATTCTGCACCGATGAAATATATATCGGGTGAAAGCCCTTGGCAAGTGCTACTAGAAACCACTATTCCCATATTTCAGAAGATTTTCAGAACACAGAAATATGAAAATATATTCTCAAACACGAAAATATATTTCATCCCACTGTGACCAAGTGGAGCATTTTCCGCCAACGAAACATATACCCAGCGATAGCTTTTTGTTAAGCACTTTCACAAATTGTATCCTATAAGTTTAAGCAGATTTTCAGAAATCTGAAATTTCAGATTTTCTATTCCATATACCAGGACATTTTGTGCTACTGTGGCCAAATGGAGCATTTCCCACCGATCAAATATATACCGAGTGAAAGCCCGTAACAAGTGTTAATAGAAACTACTATCCCCATATTTCAGAAGATTTTCAGAACACAGAAATATGAAAATATATTCTCAAACACGAAAATATATTTTGTCCCACTGTGACCAAGTGGAGCATTCTGCGCCAACGAAATGCAAACCCAGCAATAGTTCTTTGGAAGTACTTTCACAATTTGTATCCCACAAGTTTCGGCAGATATTGAGAAATCAGCAATTTTAGATTTTCTATTCTGTGATAAAATGGAACATTCTCCACCGAACGTTCTGCGCCAACGAAATGCACAGTCAGCAATAGCTCTTCGAAAGCCCTTTCAGAATTTGTACCTCCCAAGTTTCGACTGATTTTCAGAAAACCGCAATTTGTTCCACATCCCAGAACAACATTTTGTCCCACTTGATCTTCACGCTCATAAGTAGTTTTGCATATTACAAAAATTCGAAATTTATTTAAAGAAATCTAAAGAAATAAACTAAGAAATTGTACGTTGGGTTACCTCCGTTCTCGATGATCTGCATTCACTCAAAAAGTTGTGTATTCTTAGACTCTGTGTGTTGTTTGCAAATGTGTTTGTCTTTCTATTTTAAATTATTATTTACATTTTCTGCTCAAGGAACAAATTCATCGTTCGTGTGTGCCATAATTTATACTGATTGTAAACGACTTTTTGACCTAATTTAATTTAGAAAAATCATAATACTCATCTGCTCATACTCCACATGAGTTGTCGTCATGAGCTGCAAAGTGTGTGGACTACCATTCTAACGAGGGTAACGAGGGTATGTCATGTAATGGGCCCACAACACAAGATATATGTTATCTTAATAAACTTAAATGACTGTCATTCATATCAGCATGAGAGTAGTATAAACATTCATTATATAGTTAGTAGAACTTGAGACCAAGGATTTGAATAATTACACATAATTATTACAATAATTAAGAAGAGTTTATTGAGGCTACGTTGGTTGATTGTTTGTTTTTAGTTGTAGGATTTATAATTACTCAATAATTTGTTCCCATTTCGACTATAATTTAGGCTGCCTTTGATTTTCACAAAAGAAATCAAAGTTTGAAAATACGGCTGACAGACAAAACGTTCATAAATTATCACAAAATGCCAAAAACAATTTAAAACAAACAATTTAACGACCGTCCTCTAGTTGGATGGCTCAACCTACTTTTTGCTTTGTTCTTTACTTTGTCCATACAGGACTAGAACTTTATGATGGTGTTTGTAAGTTGCTGGCCATTTCTGAGGCGAATGTTATGACCCAGTTACAGAAGGAAGGTGTAGTGTCGTTGCTGTCGTCACTAACGTTAGACTTTTGCTTTTGCCTCACCAATAGTTGTTCATTTACGAAAATGCCAGGCGGCAGGTCAAAATTGTAGAAATGCTTTGTAAAATTTGGAAGTTTCAGAATTTTCTCTGTGTGTGAGTGTGTGTATGTCGAGCATTAGTGTCAGTGCTGTTGATGTGTTGCTTCAGGCCTTTTTGGCCTGCTCCTTTCTGTGTTAATAACAATTAACACAGTTTGTTTTCATTTTGAGGTGGCGAGTGATGCAAAGGTCTAATTGGTCAAATTGTTATATGGGAAAACATGGTAACCATGGGCGTAAGGAATGTATAAAATGTATAGACTCGAATGGAATGCACACATTCCATTTTGAGGCAATAAAGTGCTCTAAATGTGAGTCATTTCATTAAATTCATAAAAATTTGCCTAACGCAATTCTCAGTAAAAAAAGCTGACTTAACATTTCTTCACCATGAACCTTATTCATAAAGGGTGTCCCAACAAGAACGCAAGATTTAAATTTGGCGCCATTCGAAGTGTCATTGTTTGACATTTGAACAATTGTTATTGTTTGCTAGCAGAAGGTACGGGGTTGGTAAAAATAGAGCGCTGCACGAATGAACAACGCATTCTCATTGTGAAATTGTTTTACCAAATGGAGAAAGTTTTGCGGCTACAATTCGCAAATTGCGATCAATTTGAGGTCACAATAATGATCCAAAAGAGCCAACTGTAAAGAGATTAATGGATAAATTTGCCAAAATTGGGTCTGTTAGTGATGTAAAGACAACAACGCGCCTTCGACCATTTCGATCGACCGAAAATGTCGCAGCTGTACGTGATGATGTCGCTCAAACTCCATCCACCTCAATTCAACACCGAGCTCACCAAATTGGTGTCTCCAAATCCACTGTGCAGCGAATTTTGACGAAAGATTTGAATCTTCATGCATACAAAGTTCAATTGACTCAGGAACTGAAGCCAGCTGACCATGGACAGCGAAGGCAGTTCATTAATTGGGTATTGGAGAGACAACATGAAAATGCTGATTTTGCCGATAAAATCATCTTCAGTGACGAGGCCCCTTTCCATCTTGATGGCTTTGTCAATACGGAGAATTGTCGCATTTGGGGTGAGGAAAATCCTCGAGTGATTCACGAGGAGCAAATGCATCCTCAACGTGTCACTGTGTGGTGTGGATTTTGGGCTGGAGGAATCAGTGGACATTTTTTTATGAAAATGAGGCATGTCAAGCGCAAACAGTCAATGGTGTTCGGTGTCGTGAAATGATAACAAGTTTTTTCGTGTCTAGAATTGAAGAAATGAATGTGGAGGGCATGTGGCATGTTCAACAAGACGGCGCCACATGTCATACAGCCAGAGAAACAATTCAATTGCTGCATCATTCATTTCCCAGTCGTGTTATTTCGCGTTTTGGAGACCAGAATTGGCCGCCTAGATCGTGCGATTTAACACCATTAGACCTTTTTATTTTGGGTTTTTTGAAGTCGATAGTTTACGTGAATAAACCGACAACGACTCAAGTCTTAAAAGAGGAAATTGGACGCTGCATTAACGAAATACCGCAGCATTTATGCAAAACGGTCATTGAAAATTTCATTAAAAGATCGCGTGTGTGCCAGCAAAGCCGCGGCGGCCATCTGCACGATGTTTTGTTCCATACATAACCTCATTCTGTCTACTTTACGATATAATAAAGTTTCACGATTTTTTGTAAATATCTGTGTTTTATTTAAAATGTAAATCCTGCGTTCTTGTTGGGACACCCTTTGTATTTCATTTTTATTTTTACTTATTTTTTTTATTTTATTATACTTTATTTACTATATTTTTTTCCATCAATCTTATTATTATGAATTATTTATGTGTCGGTTCTTTATAATGATATATTTGTAATTATCTTACAATATTATTGCAATGGTATGACATTAGTATGTTATACCACATTAATTTGTCATTGCATTACTGGATACAGTCTGGTAACATTGAAGTAAGTTGTACGCAAAATGTCAATTCTTTTGGCAACACTGGACATAGGTTGTATGCAAAATGCCTATTCCGTTGACAACATTGGATATAAGTTGTATGCAAAAGCCTTGGCAGCACTTTTTGGTTTGCGTACAACTTGCTTCATATATACGATATCGCAACACTATAGTTTTAAAGCTTTAAACATTGATGGCGACGGATGCCTAAATAAAAAATTTTTACACTTTGAGAATACATACTCGTATATAATTTGAACTCTCTGTTATATTAATAAACGGAATTGAATTAAAAGAAAAAAAGACAAAGTTTTAATACAAAGTCCAGTGATAGTGGGCAATTTAGTTTGATCATTCACAAAAACCTGTGAATTATACAACAAGTTTAATAAGGTTTTTTGTACCCGAAAAAAAAATCTTCAGAAATTGTATTCATAGAGCAAAATTGCCTCCATTAAACGTTCTATATGTATAAGATTGCCATTTCTATTGGACATTTAATTTGCGCTTTTATAAGAATATACTAGTCAAGCATTTACAAAATTCAATTCAATTCAATTTCATATTGTCAAAGTTTTGGAGCACATATTAAAGTGTCAGTTATTGCGTTTCATTGAAAGTGAGTCGTTGCTGAACGACTGTCAATGTGGATTTCGAAATTATAGGAGTACCACTGGACTAATTATTGGTCTTACAGATACCATAAGGAAAGAAGTATATGGTCAAAAAGTTTGTGTGTTATTATCCTTGGATTTAGAAAAGGCATTTGATTGTGTTGATTATAGTGTCTTGTTGGATAAGTTATACACCAATTATAATTTCGACGTTAATACCTGTCAATTGATTTCATCATACCTATATGGTAGGAGTTGTCTTCTGTTTTACCTGTCCAAAGCGGAGTTCCTCAAGGCTCGGTACCTGGTCCAATACTTTTTATTTTGTACTTAAATGATCTGTTTAGTATCCTCGATGATACATGTACAGGGTTGACCATATTCGACGGACCCATGTTTTTAAAAAAAAAAATCAAAGAAAAAAATAAAAATTTGGCGGTTGACAACCTTATTCATTTAATTTGTTCCAAGTAGATTTGTTTACATCAATTTTTGAATATGATATCTCTCAAATGGCCGCCTCTGGCGTTGATGGCGTATTGTGCCCTTTTTGCAGCATTTTCCATCGTTTTCGCCAACATTTCGGCCGGAATAGCGGCTATTTCTTCACGAATGTTGTCCTTGAGCTCTTCTACGGTCCTTGGCTTGTTAACGTAAACCTTTGACTTCAAATGTCCCCACAAGAAGAAGTCAGCGGGCGTCAAATCGGGCGAACGCGGTGGCTAGTCCAAATCACCACTTTTCGACATCAAACGGCCCGGAAACAAAACAATTTTGCTTATTTACGGTCCCATTCAATGTGAAATGGGCTTCATCGGACATGATAATTTTGTTCCAAAATTGCTCGTCATCATCGGGCATTTCGATGACTCGTTGGGCCCATTCCAATCGACGAGGCTTCTCCGCAGGCAACAATCTTTGCGTCAATTGAATTTTGTACGGGAACAAATGCAAATCAACGCGAATAATCCGTTGTAAAGTGGACCGAGCCATGCCCAACTGCTGAGAACGGCGTTTTTGGGATGTTCTTGGGGACCTCTCAACACTGGCTCGTACGGCAGCGATATTCTCGGCCGATCGCCTTGGTCGACTTTTATTTGGCCTCTTCGGATTAGAAAGAGCCTCACCAGTCGAAAATTTTTCGTATAAACGCTTAATGGTGTTCTTAGAAGGCGCACTTCTCACATTTTTTAATATTTTAAAAGCACGTTGAGTTTTCACAATTGACTTCTTCTGTTGAATGTAAATTTCAATTATTTCAGAGCGCTCGCGTGACGTGTATTGTTCCATGGTAAAAATCTGCTTGGACTGACGCTTCAAACGCGGTATGTCATTAAGCGATCTGACATCTCTGTCAAAAATTATGGCGTTGCCAGATGGGTCCGTCGAATATGGGCAACCCTGTATTCCCTATTCATTTGCAGGTGATGTACAATTGCTCTTTAAAGGAGAATATCAGTTTGATGATATCCAGCAAAATAATATTAATTATGCGTTAAATTTGACCTGCTCATGGATGACGGAAAATAAACTCTCAATTAACATTCCAAATCGTGATTTAAACCTGAATTTATCTTATCGTGGCACACGTATTGAAGTGGCCCACAGTGTACATTGTTTGGGAGTAGTTTTAGACAACAAACTAAGTTTTAACTATCATATGGATAATGTAGTCCGACGTTTAAATTATTCACTGCGAAGTTTTTATAATACTGATTTAGTGTTGCCCAGATCGAATAAGGAGAAATTAGTTTATGCTTATATGTATACCATGCCTAGTATTCTATATTGTTTAGAGCTATATAGTGGCACTAATAAATAAAATATGAGGAAAATTAAGATGGCGTTTAATAGAGTTATGAGATATTTGTATTCACTGAGGCGTCATGTTCATATAACACCATATGTTAAGCGTTTCTTGGGTTGTAGTTTTAAAAATTATATGGATTTTAGGTCTTTGTTTTTATTTTATAAAGTTGTTCGATTGTGTAGTCCTCAATTTCTTTTTAATTCATTTAATTTTTCACATTCCACTCGTAATAAGCAGCTTCTTATTCCTAAAATAACCACACTCATGGGTCGTGCTTTTGTAGTAAGAGTAGCTCGAATTTACAATTTACTACCAAGCCATTTAAAAAGTTTTAAATTATGTCCCGATTCTTACAAAAGGCACGTTCTACAACACTTTCAGACTTTACTGTACAATTTTGTTTTCAATTAAACTGTGAGCAGCCTTAATCACATACCGATTATCATATATTTCCAGATTATATATCGATTAACTTCTAAATTTTGAATTAGTCTTTTTTTCATACTTTTTTTTTGTCCTTAATGATCATAATTTCATATTATATTTTTAAAAGTTTTATATATAATTTTTATTACGTGTTTTTTTTTTAACTTATTATATTGAGCAGATTCAATCTAATAGATGAATTGTTGCATATTGTAATTTACTTATAATTGGCCGGAAGGCTTTAAATTACAAGCCAGAAATAAATAAATAAATAAAAAATAAATAAATAAAAAAATGTTTGGAAATTTTGCCGATATTGTTTCTAACTAAATTTTCTAAACTAATTATTAGAATTTTATCTTTATTTAAACAGAACATGCAATTATCTATTATGCAATCTCTATGCAATCATTATTTTATTTGCTATCAAAATTGTTATTCGTATTATTATTGTTATAAACAGATTTATTATTATAAAGGGTGGCGCATAAGTAACGTTAACGGCGACTATATTGAATGCGTTCTCGTGCATCATTTGGTTTTAACTTGTGCACCAATTGCATCTTATATGGGAAAAGATGTAAAATTCTTTGCAAAGACCGCCTAGACATATCTAACTAGTGAGAACGTCGCCTGGTGGAAGTTTCGGGGTTTTCCTCAATATTTGCTCTCTCCTTCTTTTTCTCTTAACACTTCTTTGTAAATCTGTCATATTTCCTTAATATGATAGATTATGTATGATTCAAAGTCATTATAAAATTATAAATTGTTTAGAGACGTTGTGCAATTTTATATAAAAACATTTCAGTCATCCAATTACCCCAATATTCTTTATAAATATAAAATTAAATTTAGACTTACAGTTTTCAAGCAGTAGCAACAGGTTGTGGTTTAAAGAATTGAGATGATTCTTACCTAAAAATAAAATAAACAAGCAAATTATGTGATTAGTTGACAAAAATACAAATAAAGTTGTCTAAACAATGACTAATATATACATAAAAACAATTGACAATGGATATTAAATTAAATTAATCTATTATTCATAAAAAGTACCGGAACTTGGTCACCAAACCAAATATCTGTGTAAATAAAATTGTTGCCTAACTGACTGACTGATCACCGTCCAGGCAAAACGACTAAAGCTAGAATCACAAAAATGGTGTATACGAGGCCGGTTCCAAAACTAACCGATCTAACAGAGAAAACACAAAAAAGTTGGCAAAACTTTGCTTTATTTTTCAACATAATCTACTTTGGGTTTGATACACTTTTTCCAGCAGTACTCAGTGGTTTCTATATCCTATTTACAGTACGAACTGTCAAACTCTTTAAAACAGCCATCAACCGCAGACTCCACTTCTTCATTGCTAGCAAATCTTTTACTACCGATGCATCTTTTTAAGTTTGGAAGCAGAAAATTGTCCGAGGGAGCTAAATTTGGCGAATAAGGTGCGCGATGAAGCAATTCGAATTTCAATTCATTAATTTTAACTATCGCAATAGTGGATGTATAAACTGGAGCATTGTCTTGACAAAACAATATTTTCTTTCTCACCAAATGCGAACCTTTTTCCATAATTTCATCACATAAACGCTGCTGTAAATTAGCATAATATTCGCCGTTAATAGTTTTTCCTTTCTGAAGATAATCAATAAAAATTATCTCATGCGCATCCCAAAAAAACAGACGCCATGAACTTGTCGACAGATGAAACCGTCTTCAGCTTCTTTGGACGGGATTCTCCCATTCCAGTCCACTGCTTTGAATGTTCCTTTGTCTCAGGTATAAAGTGGTAGGCCCATATCTCATCCATGGCTATGCATTCGGCTTTATTGCCGTGAAACGTTGCCAAACACTTTACTGAAACACCTTCATGACGCTGTTATTGCTCTATTGAAAGCAAGCGCGGCACCCATCTTGCACACAGCTTTCTCATCTTCAAATCTTCGGTCAATATAAAGGGTGTCCCAACAAGAACGCAAGATTAAATGACTGATGCAGCAATTGAATTGTTTCTCCGGCTGTAATGACATTTGGCGCCGTCTTGTTGAAGCCACATGCCCTCCACATTTATTTCTTCAATTCTAGGCACGAAAAAACTGGTTATCATTTCACGATACCGAACACCATTGACTGTTTGCGCTTGAAATGCCTTATTTTCATAAAAAAAAGATCCAATGATTCCTCCAGCCCAAAATCCACACCACACAGTGGGACGTTGAGGATGCATTTGCTTCTCGTGAATCACTCGAGGATTTTCCTCTTCCCAAATGCGACAATTCTGCATATGGACGAAGCCATCAAGATGAAAATGGGTCTCGTCATTGAAAATGATTTTATCGGCAAAATTAGCATTTTCATGTTGTTTCTCCAATACCCAATTAACGAACTTACTTCGCTGTCCATGGTCAGGTGGCTTCAGTTCCTGAGTCAATTGAACAAACATACAAACAAGAAGATGCAAATCTTTCGTCAAAATTCGCTGCATCGTGGATTTGGAGACACCAATTTGCTGAACTCGGTGTCGATGAATTGAGGTGGATGGAGTTCGAGCGACATCATCACGTACAGCTGCGACATTTTCGATCGATCGACCTGGTCGAAGGCGCTTTGTTGTCTTTACATCACTAACAGACCCAGTTTTAGCAAATTTATTCATTAATCTCTTTACAGTTGACTCTTTTGGAGCATTATTGTGACCCCAAATTGATCGCAATTTGCGAACTGTCGCAAAACTTTCACCATTTTGGTAAAACAATTTCACAATGAGAATGCGTTGTTTATCCGTGTAACGCTCCATTTTTTCTAACCTCGTACCTTCTACTAGCAAACAATAACAATTATTCAAATTTCAAACAATGACACTTCGAATGGCGCCAAATTTAAATCTTGCGTTCTTGTTGAGACACCCTTTACTATGATTAGCACTTTTTGAAATGCCTGTTATTTCAGTTAGCTCATGTACCTGGTTAATGTAATGCTTATTAAGTGCAAAATTTAATATAATACAATGGTATTAACGTTGTATAGAAAATTCATGCCTCAAAATTTGTGGTCTAGTAATAAATTTACAATTAATGACAGCTTCCCAGTGAAAGCCAAACATTTCATTATTTCAATTATTATTCTAAGTAGTAGAAGTAGTGTACAATTGCTTCAAAGGAAACCGTTTGAAAGCACTTCTTCTGGAAACAAAGAACCGGCACATGTTGCTACCTTGTCACTAATGAAAATGTTCTGCCTTTTTGGAATACGTCCAATTTTTTTTCTTGGCCATTTTTCAAATCAAATAAATGCGATAAAGTAGTCAGAATTTATTTGCATCGTGTTTTTTTGCAATGTATGCAACTTTTGCTCAACAATGTAAATTAAATTCAACAATTTTCAGGAAATTAAATAACATTTCAAAACAAATTATTACAAATCTAGGTTACACTTTACGCCCATTATGAACAAATTTTTATTATCAGCCGCATACTTTCTTATGCGCTCCGATTGGACCTGTGTATGAAACAACAACAACAACTTAGTCAGTCCGTCATATGATATGATATTTTTCATCTTATGTATTTTTGTAATAAATCATGCCTACATGCGTACTCGTCATATGCAAAGTGTAACCGGAGCAACCCACCAACCAACCAACCAACCGACCGACAACATGTCAATGATAATGATTTTGAAACAACAAACGAAAAAAACCAAGAAAATACACCCAAAATAACCCTGACTTTGTGTCTGAATATGAACCACAAACGAATAAATAATAATGAAATGAGAAGAAAAATATAAAAAAAAACCAACATTGTAATTTAAAGTGGGGTATATCTCTGGTGGTAATCTAAAGCGACAACCGCTTAAAATACATCAACCACTCACGCTCTGTGGCATGCATTAGATCTTTGAGGTTAATTTGTTATGGATGTTGGAAATATCATATGGATTGGATGTGACTAATGAACGAATTTATGATATGATACAATTGTTTTGTTGTGGAATTTTTTCTTGTGATGGATATATTTCAAACTGATGTGTAATGAAATAAGATTTTCAAAGTCAACGAGAATTACTAAATGTATAAGCTACGCAACTGAGTTCATCATCGTTTTTTTTTTTTTTTTTATAAAAATAAATAAATAAAAATTCAACTTCATCATGAAAGAATGTTTACAAATAATTCGTTGAAAGTATTGCCTATCGCTAGCTACTACTTTTCCCATCTTTCTGGCAAAGCTCGAATTCCGTCATGGTAAAACTGTTCATCTTTTGAGGCTCTCCACGAATATAAAGGGTGTCTCAACAAGAACACAAGATTTAAATTTTAAATAAAACACAGATATTTAAAAAAAAATCGTGAAACTTTATTACATCGTAAAGTAGACAGAATGAGGATATGTATGGAACAACGCATCGGGCAGATGGCCGCCCCGGCTTTGCTGGCACACACGCCATCTTTTAATGAAATTTTCAATGACCGTTTTGTATAAATGCTGCGATATTTCATTAACGCAGCGTCCAATTTTCTCCTTTAAGACTTGAATCGTCGTCGTCGGTTTATTCGCGTAAACCATCGACTTCAAAAAAAAACCCCAAAGAAAAAAGTCTAATGGTGTTAAATCGCACGATCTAGGCGCCCAATTCTGGCCTCCAAAACGCAAAATAACATGACCAGGAAATGACTGATGCAGCAATTGAATTGTTTCTCTGGCTGTATGACATGTGGCGCCGTCTTGTTGAAACCACATGCCCTCCACATTAATTTCTTCAATTGTAGGCACGAAAAAACTGGTTATCATTTAGCGATACCGAACACCAATGACTGTCTTGCATTCTTGTTGGGACACCCTTTAGGTATTACTTGATGTCGTCATAAGAGCGGAACTGCTGGTCAGCCAGAACGTGTGCCATCGAACAGAAAAAGTGGTAATCGGATGACGCAATATCTGGAGAATATGGTGGATGGGGTTAGATTTCCCATTTCAGCATTTCCAGGTAGGTTTTAACGGGCTTGGCCAAGTGAGGGCGAACGTTGTCATCCTAAAGAATCACTTTTTTCCTCTCCGCATATTGTGGGCGTTTCTCTCGCAGGGCTCGGTTCAATCGCATTAATCGAAATCGCGACTGGTCCCCAGTGATGGTTTTGCTTGGTTTCAGCAGCTCGTAATAAATATCACCGACTTGGTTCCACCAAAAACAGAGCATAACCTTCCCAACGTGAATATATGACCGAGGCGACGACGTAGAAGCATAACCGAGCAGCCCGCCCCCACGACTAGCTTTTCTTTGGATTACTGTAATGAAGCCACTTTTTATCACCCGTTACAAAACAATGAAGAAACCCTTCCTTTTTTGTCGCAGACGAAAAAACGGAGCTCAACGTCTCTCGCATGCAATCGCTTGAAAATGGCTTGGCGGGTAACCGCAAACTTTAACTGCGTTCGACATGAATCCCCATTAAGCAATGTCGTCAATTCAAAATCACCATTTTTAAATCGACGGAATGCGCGTTCAAATAATATTGAATCAAGCGATAACGAGACAATTTGAATAGTTTTTTAATTATGAAGTCTTATCTTTCTAACGCCATATAGCGTGTCGCGATCGCACTTATAAAAGGAAATTGGCCACAAACTGGACAGGAGCCATAGTCTCATTGAAATTTGTTTTTACGAGATTCTTATAATAAGGCAGCAAAAAGGTGTACCTTTGATACACCCTCTTTGCTGGTGTCCATTTTTCGTGCGCGTTCAAATAACATTGAATCAAGCAATAACGATACAGTTTGAGTAGATTTTTAATTATGAAATCGTATCGTTCTAACGCCATCTAGCGTAAGGCGATCTCACTTACACAATTCAAGATAGAGATTACTAAAGCCATCTATTGGACAGAAAATGTATTTCAGTTTACTCTACCTTATACAGTAAGACAGCAAATAGGCGTGCTTTTGATACACTCCCGTAATTCTTGTTGTTATTTTTGTTTCCGATCAATAAACGGTTACCTTCGTAGCTTAATGGAATGTATAAAAAATTAAAAAAAAATTCCATCAAGCTGTTTTTGCATTATTTCAATAAAATATTGAGCCCTATTGTGCGCAACCCAATATTTAGCCCTTAGAAAAGGGCTAATTTGTTTGTATAATAATAATGTATTAAATAATATTAATTAATTATTTTCGATTTTTTCTTTTGTTTGTATTCATTTTTTATTTTACCAATTTTGGTAATTGAACCCTGATTTGAATCAGGGTTATAACAGTAATAATATAGCGGCTCATACTGATGATTGCGACCAATATGTGACGATTCCATTTCTGTGTTCAAGTCGTGATCAGAATAACCCGGTTTATAACAAAGAACAAAACAATTCTAACCCGATTTGAGGGGAATAACAACGAAACAGCAAAATTTGTATCGAATAACATCTAAATACAAAAAAAGAGAGCATTATTATGTGGGTTATTTGTCACAACTCATAGTTATTCATATTTCTGTCTTCCACAAATTGTCTGTGAATGTCTTTATTGACTACCACAATGGGCAGGGTAATCCCATATTGGAAAAATGTCATCAAATTATCTTATATTCCAATTTAATTATTATTTTTTTTCCAATTGACTTATAAAAACCACTTAAGTCTACCCTTTTATTGTTATCTCTATTTGAGATGCTCTTAAAATAATGAACCCGCTTAATTGGATTTCTCCCCTAGCCACTGTTACAACACCGAAGGAACTTCGGTTTCATGACCCCCTCCAGAGAACCCTGACAAAAAAAAAAAACCCACACAAGCACTTGATATGTTGTGCGAACCCTTTTTATTTTTGAAAATGCTATTGATTGAGATCCTTTTATGTTAAAACATGTGTTATTCTTTGTAAAAAACAACATTTACTTTTGTTTTTTATGTGTGTATGACTATTTTTTTTATAGAACAAACATTAATGTTTATTTCGTTTTTATTTTCACAAAAGTCAAACAATGAACTACATGTATATATCAAATTACATTTACCTTTCGGCTTCTTTCTTTCTGGCATGATTCTACACTGACTCAATGTTTCGAACTAGCCCAATAACCTGTACTTTGATGGGCTATACATAAAAAGAGGGCCACCCATGCATCCATACGCATTCGATGGCTCACATGCCATTTCCATTCGCCCCATCATTGCCTCTGCATCCACAATTCCTGTACTCATTATGGAGAGGAAGGAAAAAATATACTGACAATCAGTCGCTTGCTGGACGGACGACCAGACACTCACCCGGTCGCTTGGTTATTTAGACAATTAGCTTGTAAAGAGGTGCGGTTTACCGCCACCACTTTTCTGTTTGATATTGTTTGTTGACGATGTTTGGATATTCGTTCTCCTCTGTGCGAGTGTGAAATTCAGCCATGTGTTTGAGTTCCATGAAAACAATTCCTGCTCATGTTGACCTGTGGCGGCTCGATGGTGTCTTGCCTGCGTATAATATTAAGTTTTTTTTGTTTTGTTTGTTTGTTCTTAAATTGGAGGGTTCATTTTTTTTTGCCAATTTAACGTGAGGTGAAGATGGACGCAGAGGAGTGAATTCGATTGTTAAAACCTGAACTCTAGCCACGAAGTGGTAGTTCATAGTGCTATGAGAAAAGGGTGGTAGCCCTGTAAATGAGGAGAAATGTGCAAATAGTCACTCATAACACTTTTGGGAGTTCACATCCCCGGTGATATAAAAAAATAGACCGAAAACATCAGGTGTTACAGCAGTTTAATTGGTCCTTACTGGGAAATAACAGGAGCAGAAATGGGAAAAATTACTATAATCTTTTCAAATGATTCCAAATTCCCATAAATAGGATATGGGAGGAAATCTCACGCTCAGTAAGCTTACTCATATTATATTGCTGGACTTTCTGGAAATGAGTCACCGCTTAACGACAATTTCAAATGTCAATTGGAGAAATTTTTCTTAGACTTGTCGACTACGCGGCCAACTTGAAGTGCTTCACTGCACATTGAGGTGATAGTCGCTTAAAGCCAGATGGATGATTTGATTGAGGAAAAACTTCGATCATATGCACGAGAGTTGCTTATACAGGGTGTCTGTTGAGAAGGTATACTACTTTGTTTTGCCGCTATTTTGGTAAACATTAGTCTTGACAGTTCATATTTAGCAGTCGTGAAGTAGAGACGTGGCAAATTTATTATGGAAAAATATTCGATAAACCAACGTGTTTTAATCGTTAAAACATTTTATCAAAATCAACCCGATTTAGTTTGTGAACAGTGCTCGATTTTGTTAATTCGCCTCAAGTGTGTTTTGCGATTTTTACAACTTATGCATATTTCGGACAAAGGATATGTCCCAAATTGTGTAGTGTAAAAGAATTTCGTTTGCCAAATCGCAAGAAATCTGATGGCAGGAAATCGACTTTATCAAACTCATGTGCATCTTACTTGTATAGTGAATTCAAAGGCGGTCGGAATGTGATGGAAAATTTGTCTCGCTCTAGTTGACTATCGACATCTTAAAATGAAGTTAACATGGACAAACAAATTCCCCATGAATGATCTATGAGAGAGCTTCTCACATTCAATAAGCTTACACGCGTTCATTTTTATATTCACTCAGCGGGATCACAGTTCAACGATGATTCCAAACGTCACAGCTTGAGAAGCATTTACAAAGCTTGTCGGTACTCAACTGCTCGAAGTGTTCGTCAGACACATCGAGGTGCCCGCCGCTCGAATCATGATTGGTCGCTGCATGCGGGATTGAACCTGCGATCATGCGAACGTTAGTCGCGTGTACTAACTATTGCGCCACGGTCGGCCACAAATTAACATAGACAGAGTGAAGAAAATGGTGACCAATAATCATCACTTAAGTTTGACAGATTGCCGATGGATGTGCTGCGTCTCACGAATTAATTAGTATCGACTTGATCGATTTGGTTTTGAAACGCACTGCGGCTCGACTATTTGTTTTTAGAAACTCAAAGGTCAACTCCGACCCCATATTCATAGAATGCATTATATCTGATGATGAAGCATGGGTTTACAACTTTGACATGTCAGCCGATCAACAAGCTTCGGAATGGTACCTTCCAACTGTACCAAAACGACTGCAAGTCAAGGTAACGTCAGCTGTTTTCTTTGACTGTTGCGGTATTGTGCATTGGATATTCTCGCAGGATGTCAGTAAATTAAGAATATTATGTGACTGTTACGCAACATTTGAGAGAGTTAGATATGCATTTTCCACAACAATATTACACCATTTTACAAGCCTACCATTGCGAATGAATTACTGGACAAATATTCAATAAATATCATCAAACAACCACTGTATTCACCTGATATGAATTCTATTGATTTTTCCCCCTCTTTCCAAAATTCAAACCATCACTTCGAGACATCAGTTTCCAGTCGATAGAAGACATGAAAGAGAATTCGAGGCGAGAACTAAACTCTTCTCTGAAGAAGTCGTTTGAAAAATATTTTGATAATAGGAATACTCGTTGGTATAAACGTATTATTTTAGAATAGGCTTACTCTACTGTGAAAACGATACTATACATTTGAATGAATAATGAATATCTTATGTTTTATTGATGAATTGCCGGTACTCTTTTGACAGAGTGTAGGTGTACCGAATATAGGTTTACAATATGGCAAACTTTCAAGGCAAACTGTGGCTTACAGAAGCGATAAATCCGAACTGCTGCGACCAATTGAACTGATATGATCGATTTTCAGTAAGCTTTATCCTGGCCGAAGCAAATTTCACGCGTTAAATTGAAAAAAGCAGTTAGTCAAATCGCGAGAGCAGCTTTTCACTACCACTTGATAAAAAGAGTTAGTTGAGTATTAGTTGGTATTACATAATTCAATTACGATGGTATTTCGCGTTTAGATTCATGAATAATTTGTTTAGATATTGTAAGTGTTCGGTACTTTATCATTAAATTTTTAACTTTGAAAATTCCGATATGTCATCTCGGTTGACAGGGTTGTTGATAATGTTCTTACATTTCGTTGCCAGGTGGCTGCGAATCGATGGTCGCCTACAAATCTTTCAAGTGTTTGATGTGCAAAATTTAATTAAAAACAAGAAATTTTTATTTGAACTTAATTAAAAAATTTACTTTGTTTTTCAAATTCATATATACACTGAAATTACATAACGCAGTAATGCAGTCTTCTCATGTTTCAAAAAATTAGGCATATAAATATACCTCCAATTTAATGAAAATATGAAATTTAAATATTATAAAAGATAACGCTCTTATTTAAGTTATTTAAAGCTAATCGATAAATATCTCAATGATTATTGTGAATAATTTACTGTAAGCTAAAGAAAATATGAAAAAAGGAAAATGGAAAATTCAATGTCACCAGTAAAGTTGCTGATTCAAAATCAGCCACTTTTGCAGCACAACTCGCACGGTGAGCATCTCAATCTCAAAAAATAAACATATTGAATTAACTCTAATTCATTTGCATTTCTTTTATCTCTCTATCTCTTTTTATATACTTTATATAAATTAAATCTTAAATTTAATTTTATAATTGCTCAACTCTGAAAAATGATGCAATTATTCTTAACCCGCCAATTTTTTTTATCCCAGAACTTACTGCCCGGCACATAAGAATTGGCCCTCAATTAAGATTAAACCTGGATTAATCTCTTATCAAAACCAGTACAAAATATAAAATTTAAACATGTTCTGTTGTTGGGAAACCCAAGTCAGTAGTCTTTCATCAACACGTATTTTATTCCTGTCAAAAGCTACTGCAGTCCCCTCAAGTTTTAGAAATTAGTATCATCGTGTTTTTATATTTTTTTTTTTTGCTAATTATCGAATCTTGCAAGGAGTCTAAAACTATATAGTTTTAATCTAAATTTTGGTAGCTTAATGAAATTACGTTCAAAATGCAACAAGCTATCGAACAGAACGTTGAATATGTAACCTAAATTGGATTATTTCAAACTTTAAGCATAGATTTTTGCTGGGAAACCCAAGTCAATAGATTTTTATGAACACGTATTTCATTCCTGACAGAAGCTGCTGCAGTCTCCTCAAGTTTTAGAAATTAGAATCATCATGCTTTTTATATTTTCTTTTTTCTGAGAATTTTCGAATCTTGCAGGGAGTCTAAACATATATAGCTATGCGGTTTTGTTTTTGGCCAAAAACTCACGCACAAGCATCGATGTGTGAGCTGGTGCATTATCATGGTGCAAAATCCATGATTGGTTTTTCCACAATTCTGTGCGTTTCTGACGAACTGCTTCGCGCAAACGGCGCATAACTTCAAGGTAGTATTCCTTATTGATCGTACGACCTTGTGGCAAGAATTCATGATGCACCACGCCATTGCAATCGTAGAAAACAGTGAGCAAAACCTTCACATTTGGCCGAACTTGACGTGCTTTTTTTAGTCCAGGACGAGCATCGTCACTGACATCTTCTCGGCCTTCCTTAAACCGGTTATACCACAATTGAACTTGTGCTCTGCTCATAGTAGACTCACCAAACGCCACAGTCAACATTTCAAATGTCCTTGCACATTTAATTTCATTTTTTACACAAAACTTAATATAGTTTCTTTGATCGGTCATTTTTTCGAAAAGTAAAAAATCGAAGAGCACACCAAACAACATATATCAACATATATAACAGACATGTGTACCAACATAACATAAAAAAATGCGAAAATCGAACATACGTAACTCACGAAATTTAAAAAAAAAACGTTTTTTTTATCACACCTCATATTTCCAAACTATATTCTAAATTGTAATAAATGCCAACGTTAAATAAAAGCAGAAAGAAAAAAGTTATACATTGAATAAATCTTAACATTACTTATGCGCCACCCTTTGTTTTGGTAGCTTAGTTTTATTTTTAGATTTTTTTAAGTGCATTTATTTATCATTCCACTGAATGACCACCTTATCATTATAACTACTATTCATTACTTACACTCAACCTCTTCTATCCTGCTATTCTCCACATTGCTATAAATTACCATCAACTTCCTCCTAATGTCTATAGTAGATAGTAATTGTAGCCGGGCAAATATCTTTCTCATCACTCCTCACTGCAGCAAATCAATTTCAAGAGGGTGGATGTATTTTGTCGCAATCATTATTGTGGCATAGAACCAACCAACAAGGAGGTAATCATATCATTGCGATTCCATGTTTTTCCCTGTATTATTAGGAAAACTCTACTTAATTTATTTTCCACAGAAATAACAATAAACTACTCTATGTACTTACTCGCACTACTACTGCGGGCAATATAAAACTAATTTAAAAGATTTCCTGTAACCAGACTTGACAAAATTATAACGAACTTTAACGCACGAGACGGATGTTGTATGAATTCGACAAAATGTCTTGCAACAGTCGCATAGATTGCAAATGTTGTCATCATTATTTAGACTTTAGACTCGCATAGATGATGAAAAAAAAAAAAAATACTGACGACGGCTGGGCAGACTTGATGTCACACTGAGTTTCATCCCCATTTTTTGCGTTTGCATCCTCTTCCAATGCTATAATATGTAGAGTGATCTCATCTTAGTGTTGTCGTTTAAGCATAGTTAAATGAAATTATTTTTTATGATAGTTGCGAGAGAAGGGGAAACATGTGAGACTGCGTTATTACCATCATGATGGTTAGACAATTTTAACAAATTGCAAGATCTATGAGGAAAGGAGAAAAATTATGTAAATCTCACAACAATCACAGGAAATGCGGGAGAGATGCCACCTAACAAGGTTTACATTTTTGCACAAATGTTTATCCATCATATAAATCTCGCAATTGTTAATGGTTAAACCAACTTCGTAGACAAATTATCAAATAATTTAAGCAATCTTTTTGACAAAACTTCATTTAGAATTTTTTTTTTCTTTTTCGTTCAAATGCCATTTAATGTTGTTTGCCGTTTCCACAGAAGTTCCTTTTTTTCTCTGACATTTCTTTGACAAGTCATTTCTCTTTCTTCGTGCCTGGGAGCTGTCAATGCAGCTCAGTCTCCGCATTGTTTTTTCTAATATTTTTCACACCTTTATGTTAATTTTTCTTCGTTATTCTTTTGGGGGTTTGTGTTGTCGTTTTTTGATCTATTATTTTACATTGCTTTGGCCTTTTTTTTCTCTTGACGCCTCCGTCAAGATATTTTTCTTCTTTTGTGTGTGGAGTGCAATGAAATGTTTATTGATTAATGATTATTGCCAATGAAAAAAATTCACAGTATTTTTTAGATTTTCTAGGGAAGAGCATCATTAAGGCTTTATTGATAGTATTTTTAACTTGAAAAAGGGAAAGAAAAAACTGCAGACAAATATGAGAACCTATTAATTATGCGTAGCATAATGATGTCACTAATAAGGAATGTTCAAAAATTACTACCTATATTTTTTATTGAAATATTCCTGGAAAATATATACTGATAATATGATAATTTATTCACCATACTATATTTGGGTGGTTTCAAATGGTATCCATAAATTATAAAACTTGACTCCCTTCAATTTAAATTCCAAATATCAACGTCTTACGATATGGCATAAAGGCCGTGGATTGCACTGACAATAAATAGTAAATGTAGTAGATATATAGCAAAAAGAAATACATTATATTTCCAATAGATGGCTTCACCAATCCGCATTGCGTAAGGCAGATTGCGTTACGCTAGATGGCATTAGTATTCATAAAGATACTAGGACAGCTCTATGAATGATTGGCTCAATACTGTTTGGGCGCTCGCTAAAGATGGTTACCAGTAAAGTGAAAATATGCCACATTTCAAAGGCTTTCACTTATGCAAAACAGACAGCTGAAAATGTAAATTGTGTTCATTGCTCAAACGATCAGGCGCAATTTTGATTTCGCCGATTCTGTTCCGGAAATTTTGACGTTAAAGATTCACCATACTCTGACGAATTGTCCAAAATGTCGATAGAATAATGGCAATTGCCAAGTCTCACCATTGCACAGAAAATATTTGGAACCACTTGAATAAGGCTGGATACTAAAAGAAGCTGGATGTGAAAATACAGCACAAATTAACGCAAAAAACGTCATGGACCGAATTTCCATGTTCGAATCATTGCCAAATCACAACAAAGTCATCCCATTTCCTAAGTGGATCGTGACTGGTGACCAAAAGTGAGACACATCAAGCGAAAACTGTCGTGATCAAATCGTGGCTACTCGCACAAACGGTGACCATGCCAATATTGAAAATCGGAAAGGTTTTACTGCGTTTTTAGTGGGATTGCCATGGAATCATTCACTATTAGGTTCTTCTCTACTATTAAACTCTAAATTCGGAAATATAACGTCAACAATTGGACCGTATGAAAGAAGCAACCGTCCAGAAGGCCGGTATCGGTCTCTCGCCAGAAGCTCCGGGAACTTGGGAGCCTCTTGTGCGTCCGTCTTATAGTCCAGATCTGCCACCGAGTGATTACCACCTGTTCCTGCTCTATGCAAATGATTTTGCTAGTGAAAAAATTGCATCAGGAAAGTTTAAAAATAACAGCTTGAGAAAAATACAAGTTTGAGAAGAAAGTTTTTTTCTCTTACCAATAGAAACAATGGGCGAGCGTAATGAAATCTGTCCAAAATGGCAACAAGTTATCGAATAAAATGTTGAATATGGAAACGTAAATTGGGTCATATTAACTATGTTAAACAAAGCCCTCAATGTATTGCAATAAATAATTGATTTTTTTTACTACATCAAAGACAGTTTAATTAAATTAAAATTGTAAAAAAAATTGTTAAAACGCTTAAGTATTCTTTATCTTAAACTAACATTCAATAACTTCTATACCCTGTTTATATTAAGAACTGTTAAACTTCTTAAAATAATCATCAATCGCAGACTCCACCTATTCATTGGTGACAAATCTTTTACCACCGAGCCTTTTTTTCAAGTTTGGAAATAGAAAATTGTCAAAGAGAGCTAAATCTGGCGCATAAGCTGCATGAGAAAGCAAGTCGAACTTTAATTCATTAATTTTGGCCATCGCCAAACACTCTACTGAAACATCTTTACGACACTGATTTGCTCTATTGAAAGTAAGCGCGGCACCCATTTAGCGCACAGCTTTCTCATCTTCAAATCTTCGATCGATATACGACGTATAGCACTTGTTGAAATGCCTCTCATTTCAGCTAGCTTATGCGCCTTCTGCCGACCATCGTCCAATTTGTAGAATTTCTTAACCGTGTCTGACGCAGACACTACCATTGGTCGACCATTATACTGTTCGTCTTGGCAGCTCGTTCGGCCTCGTTTAAATTCTGCTACCCAATATGTTGCAGTCATAAACGAAGGAGCAGACTCCCCTAGAGTAGAATCTTGCTCTTTATTGGTTGGACTGAAACCTTTCAAATGGAAATTTTAAATTTCATAACAAATTCACTGAGGTCGTTTATTTTCATGGTTCAAATAAAAATACTAAACAACGTGGCAGCTTGAAACTTAAAACATACGTTTTGTAAGGTTGCCATTGTTTACCCAAATATTTTTTTTTAACTACTGACAACATCTACACTTTAGGTCGGCTAGTCTTGCGATCGTCGTCAAAAATAACAAATTTCATTCTAATCACCTTCTTAGTAATTGATTTAATTGAGAATGTTAATCGCCTTCAAAGTAGTTAATTTAACTGAGAATGTCAAATAATGCTGAAAATTTAATCAATCTTTTATTCGAATCCATCAAAAATGTAATTAATTCTAATGGACGCTATTTTCTACTTACTGGACGACGGCAGCAACACCGCTGGAACAGAACAAGATTTAGGTATTTTATACAAATTGAAACAGACAAGTACCAAAAATCAAGAAGTAACACAATTCTGTCCTTCTTCTTACACACGACCGACATTAGAGATCCTAATTATTGACAAGTAGTGACTAATAAAATACTCCTATTCTTTAGAATGAACATCAGTAAGGATGGAAGTGTACGATCTCTCAACTCATAAATAAATAAATCGCGAACGCAAATTTGTGAGAAAACTAAAAGAGTGGTAAAATTCTCTTGATTACATTTGTTTAATTAATTAATTACCCACCCAATTATGCCACCTATTCAACCATGAAATAAAAAAAACCCCACTATTTGTGATGACTAGGTGGCAACACAGCAGTGTACGGAGGTTTCGCGGTCGTGGTCGGCGAGAGCACGAGTTTCTTTGCACTTCAGTCTCAGATCCCTTACTTCTTTTTTTCCAGAAAGTATATACTTTCCATAAGTCAGTTGGATACAGAGCACGAATAGGAATTCAGATCTCCTGGTTTCCAACCCCCTCAATTGAGCCTAAACTTGCCCCCAGATCGCCTATCCGGCTCGAAGGACCAAAAAAAGACGTCGCAAGGCGCCCTCAGCTTTCAAATAAATTATGTATGTCTCAGATCCCTAACCTCTTTTTTTCCAGAAAGTATACGCTTTCCGTAAGTCAGTTGGATACAGAGTACGAATAGGAATTCAAATCTCCTGCTTTCCAACCACCTCAATTGAGCCTAAGCTCGCCCCAGATAGCCTATGGTGAATTGAAACCTCAGTTCCAGAAGGAAAAAAACATAAGATTTTATAACATTTTTATTTGAACCAATTAAACATTTGATTAACAATCTTTTTATTATTATAAAGTGCATTATGCCACTAGAGTTTTGCTCTATGGCAGTATTAATCATCAATGCAACTGAAAAATAGGTATTTGCGCAAAGTTTAACTGAATCCTTTTACTAAATAAGTCTTTGGAAACCAAACAAAATTACACTAATTTTGGGGATATGGACGAAGACTTAATTATTCATTGTTAACTATTAGTTTTCACGTAAATATAATAATGCTTACATATTTAAATGAAGTTACAGAGTTTAACTGAGCACTGAATACTGTCATCTGCACTCATTAAAATATACGCACATAAATGTGTTTTTGGTAAAACACTTCACAAAACTTATTGCTGGCTTTGTAACTCCCATTCATTAGTGGTTGAAAATATTATCAATAAAATATTTATCTTAAAACAAATGTTGCAATTTTTAACATTTTAGCAATTAATTTTTAATTATATTTAATAGACCAAAACATCTGTTCTCAAACTATCAAATATATGACATACAATGTTAATACGTATTCATTTATTACACAATGTAATAGCAGCTTTTAAACAAATTTTTATAATACTTTGAATATAAGTGGTAATTAAAAATTATAGGCGTTAGTCATCACTGCTGGCTTAGAATTTCGTATGAGATTAACAATAGCCTATCATTATCATAGCCCATGAATTTGCAATGTGAAAAATTGAGAAAACTTTATAAATGAGAAAGTAAAGTAGAAGTCAAATTTTTGTCCTTCCGATTGCAATAAACCTTTGAATAGCCTTTTGTCTATGATCGACCGTCCCTCGAAGTTTAGTATACACGATTATTGTTCGCTTATAGTAAACCCAATACCAAGTGTTGGGTTTTGAGCCACCTCTCAATCACCCTACTCAATCACCTATTTTTCTTTGAGCGGCTCGATATCTCCAACGAACACTTCGAGTAAGGGTGCAATCGACAAGTCCAGTAAGTGTTTCTCAAACTGACGTTTGGAATCCTCGTTAAATCGTAAGTTCCATTGAGTAGGTCTACATATAAAACGCATGTGAGCTGAAAAGCTCTACCAAATCTTATTTATGGAATCCAAGGAAATTTACTAGTTTGGAGTTTTTCATCCAAATGAAACGAATGAAGTGCTTAACAGCCTTTAGAACACCGTCATATCTACCACATTTTCATCGACTATAAAGTTGCCTTCGATAGTCCAATACGGCAAAACCAGTACAACAAATAGTCCAAAATCTTACTGAATCATTTTATAACAAACGAAGCATTAAGCAGTCCGATGACTATCATTTGACCTATGGAGATGATTATGGAAATCTGCGATGAAATCTCCATGCTTAGCCAGCCTTCTTAATACAAGATTCGTGTTTCTTTCATAGGGTAATAATATTGACATCATTGACCGAAAATTGCTAGTTGTTACTGCAGTCTTCTCAAGCATTGGAAGGGAAGCTGCTTGAACACTAATTACTACAACTTTGGAGAGATGTACGTTCTCTCTATGTGATTACTTTTAGTGCTGAAATTCATTTAGACACTTTGACTCCACCGCCAGTGAAACCAAAGATATCAGCATGGAAATAAGGAGAGAAGAATTGCTTTCAAAAGGAACCTTAACAAGGGATTTAACGACGAAGCTGTTTCTCTATAAACAAAAATTCCATTTTATCGGACACTAATCCCAATTATCTTGCTGTATAGTAAAGAATTTTGACGGAAGAATCAACTTTGTGAGCGCACCATTGTTAAAGGACAGTATCGACGTCATAGGAATCAAAACCCAGCAAAAGAAGTGCATCCGCGGAAGCTGAATTTCACCGCAATTTTTGGAGCAAAGTAGTGAAATTTTGCGTAATCACCAATGAATTTAACATAAGTTTATGGTGTGTCTTCTTCACATTTTCATGAGAATTATTATAGCAATGAAAAACAGTCATCATTGAAATTAAATTTTTCATTTGATGAAAAAAAATTTGGATTTTGGATTATACTTTTCAGACCGAAATTAGACCGTAAATCAATGTTTCTATCAAATGTGATTATGCGGCAGTAGAATCCAAGCAAATTAACAGTATTTAAATGTAGTTCAATTTCATAAGAACTACCGAGTTTGTTTAGGTTTGGAAGCGGTATAAAAACGCTTTTTTGGAAATGATAAATTTGCATATATTACACTATTGAATTCCAGTTTTTCTACTCGAAAGTGATATGAACTGTAAACTATCATCGAGGTGGTTTTAAGCTTTACAATGTGCGGAAGGATCAAAATGCTCCAGTATGAAAAGTGACGGCAACGACGAAGAGGGGCGTCGCCGGAAATATTAACCAAAACTCCTTTGGAAGGACAAAGTTTTTGAAACGCTTTTATAACTTGACATAGTGAGATGGAAAAGGAGCGCAGAATAATGAAGTTTTACAAAAGGTTTTCCACGTGCGGCGCATAATATATAAATATATTTTTATACAGTGACCATCCAAGAAGTTGTTGATATCTTAGACATACCTATAGATGCATTTAAAGAAAATTTTAGATTATTAAGGTCATTGATTCAGCTTTCGGCATAAAATGGTGGGAACTTGCGGAAAAGTCGGTAACACAATGTCTCCCAACTTAGGAATGGAAAAATAGCAATTTTGAGAAAAATTACAATTTAAATTTTTTGTTTTTTTTTTCTCTCAAAAATCGCCTTTTATTAGAGATTTATTCACGTCCGGAAAAAAAATTTAGGTTATTTAATGTCATTGATTCAGCTTTCGGCATAAAATGGTGGGAATTTGCGTGAAAGTCGGCAACTCAAATTCTCCCAACTTCACGATGGAAAAATAGCAATTTCGAGAAAAATTTACATTTAAATTTTGTGCTTTTTTTCTCCCAAAAATTGCCTTTTATTAGAGATTTATTCACGTCCGTAAAAAGAAAATTTTAGGTTATTTAATGTCATTGATTCAGCTTTCGGCACAAAATGTTGCGAATTTGCGGGAAAGTTGGCAACACAAATTCCACCCAATTTAGGAATAGAAAATAGCAATTTTGAGAAAAATTAAGATTTAAATTTTTTTGCTTTTTTTCTCCCAAAAATCGCCTTTTATTAGAGATTTATTCACGTCCGGAAAAAAAAAATTAGGTTATTTAATGTCATTGATTCAGCTTTCAGCATAAAATGGTGGGAATTTGCGTAAAAGTCGGCAACTCAAATTCTCCCCACTTAAGAATAGAAAAATAGCAATTTTGAGAAAAATGAAGATTTAAATTTTGTGCTTTTTTCTCCCAAAAATTGCCTTTTATTAGAGATTTATTCACGTCCGTAAAAAAGAAAATTTTAGGTTATTTAATGTCATTTATTCAGCTTTCGGCATAAAATGGCGAGAATTTTCGGGAAAGTTGGCAACACAAATATCCCCATCTTGTGAATGGAAAAATAGCAATTTTGAGAAAAATTAAGATTTAAATTTTTTGCTTTTTTCTCTCAAAAATCGCCTTTTATTAGAGATTTATTCACGTCCGTAAAAAAGAAAATTTTAGGTTATTTAGGTTATTGATTCAGCTTTCGGTATAAAATGGTGGGAATTTGCCGAAAAGTCGGCAACACAAATTCTACCAACTTGGGGATGGAAAAATAGCAATTTTGAGAAAAATTTAAATTTTAATTTGTTGCTTTTTTTCTCTCAAAAATTGCCCTTTATTAGAGATTTATTCACGTCCGAGTAAAAATGACAAAGTTGGTGAACAGCGGCTCCAAGTAAAAAATATTGATAAAGATAAGTTCAAAATATGCGATTTATGCATATACCGGGTTCGGGGCCAATGTTTTGAAACTATGACTCCTAAAACCCATTTTAGAAAGACAATTAGAGAAACATCAAAACAGGGGAAAAAATCCAAAAATCCGCGTATTTGACAAGTGGAAAATTAAGACTTAATAATACTATACATTGTGCTTCTGGGAACTAAGATCATTTTGATCGAATGTGGAAAAATATTGTGATGATGGCGATTTTATTCCCCTTCAGCATTTTCCAAAGAAAGGGGGTTGACCGAGCTTTATAGACGCATATCTACTTTTTCCAACATTAATTCTAAAAACCGGTTCAAAAAGCGAGTATAAGTATCAAATCCAAGCTTTCCTATTTCGGTCTATATGCGCACAACTCATATTTATAACTTACCAGTAGCAGAGATTTTAACTCAGCGATAACTACGAAGTCTTTATATGAGACTAAAAAGCCTTTGAATTCAGTTTTGACTACTAATCTATACTCTGATGCATTTCGTAAAAATGAAAAGAAAAAAACTTTAACAATTATGCAAAATGATCATGAGGAATGAGGAAAAAGAGAATAATGAAAAAAGTTCAATGAATCCAAAAATGAACATTTTCCGGTGATATCTAATTCACATATGCATAATAATGATATAGCAACAGCATCGATCCAGTCACAAAGAAATCTGAAGACGGTCTCGTCACAGTGTCCTAGCAGGTGATTGCTGAATTAACTGTTACTTCAACCAAATGCTTGCAAAGCATTTTGAATTTAGAAATGCATATCCTCTTCACCTAACACCTAATTTAGTGTACATCCTTTTGTATACTATACTATCGAGAACAATAGTTTATCATTTTTTTTTTTTAATTAGTAAATTTTGTACGAGTTGAAACGCCTACAGTCGTTCAATTTACGATAATTCAATTCAATTCAATTATAATAAGTTTAAAGTAGTGCAATTCCCTAATTCTCTTGAAAATTCATACACAAATACATATATTTGCCTATATTTACATGGAAATACCTGCGTGGCGGTTCCACATTTATGCAACCTAACTAAAAAGATACAAAAAAAAAAAAAAAAAAAAATCCGAAAAATTTTCTTTATTTTTCAACATAATCTCCTTTTAGCTTAATACACTTTTTTCAGCGATTTTCGATAGCTTTTATATCCTGTTTATAGTAAGAACTGTCAAACTCCTTAGAAACGCCATCAACCGCAGACTCCACCTCTTCATTGTTGGCAAATCTTTTATCACCGAGCCATTTTTTCCAAATTTGTAAATAGAAAATAGTCCGAGGGAGCTAAATCTAATGAATAAGGTGGGTGATGGAACAATTCAAACTGCAATTCATTAATTTTGGTCATCGCAATAGTGGATGTGTGAACTGGAGCATTGTCTTGATGAAACAACACTTTCTTTTTTACCAAATGCGGCCTTTTTCACAATTTCATCACATAAAATAGATAAATTTCGTTTCTGAAGATAATCGATAAAAATAATTCCATGCGCATCCTAAAAAACAGACGTCGTGACCTTGCCTCCAGATGAAACCGTCTTCTCCTTCTTTGGACACGATTCACCCATTCCTGTCCACTGCTTTGACTGTTTTTTTTTTGTCTCAAATGTGAAGTGGTGGACCCATATCTCATCCAGGGTTTCAAATTAACGCAAGAATTCGTTTTTATTGCGGTGAAACATCGCGAAACACTCTCCTGAAACATCTTCACGATGCTATTTTTGCTATATGGAAAGCAAGCGCGGCACCCATCTTGCGCACAGTTTTCTCATCTTCAAATTTTCGTTCAATATACGATGTATATAACTTTTTGAAATGCTTATAATTTCAGCTAGCTCACGCATCTTCAGGCGACGATTATCTTCCTAACTGTGTCTGGCGTAGACACCTCAATTGGTCGACCACAATGGTATTCATTTTGGCAGCTCGTACGGCCTAGTTTAAACTCTGCTACCCAACATTTTACAGTCGTAAATGAGTAGCAGACGCCGCCAGAGTATAATCTAGCTCGGCTTTAATATTGGTTGGGCTGAGACCTTTCAAATGGAAATATTGAATTACATAACTGTGACCAATTTTTTCCAAGTTTAGAAATTCACTGAAATCGTTTACTTGTGATCGCTCAAATAAAAATACTAAACAACCTGACGCTTAAAACTTAAAACATGTGTTTCACAAAGTTGACAGTTTTCATCAAAACAATTTTTTTCCAAACTACTGGCACCATTTATATGTTAGGACAGCTAGCTTTGGTACCGCCCTCATAAAATGTCCGAAACCGTGAATTTTGAACCAAATGCTCTTTTGATCCAAGTGCCAGATTTCACTTAAATATATCACATACATCAGTTTTCGGGAGATGCTAGCCCACGCTAAATTTCAATCTGAAAAATTAATTTTTGCTGGCATTTCTGAAATTTTGTGCTTATAGAATTAATTCGTTTTTAATTTTCATCACTTCAAAGCTAAATATCCTACACATTTGGCTGTTTTTTGTTTTTTTTTCGTTATAATTTAAAATGAAATTCCTCCATTCATTGTTGTTTCAATTTTCTATTTTGTTATTTTTCAATTAATTTATTGCAACTCAATCTGGGAGAAACATGTGTGTTAAATAATAAATTAATCAAAATTGTTTTTCTTTATTAAGCTTAATGTTTTTATTGTTGTTGTTGTTGTCTGCTAACGAGATATAGTGTGTTGTGAAAATAAACTTTATTTGTGTAAAAAAAAAAATTTGCTCGAAATCAATATTTCTATGAGAGAAATAATAATGTAAACGATAGGAGAATGATGAGTTTTAAGATACTAAAAATTTTTTCACAGCATTATATACATCGGTGCCTACACAGAAAAATGATTCAGAGTTTATCATTTAAGCGTTTTTCAAAAAATCGCCAATTTGGAAATTCGTTATAACTTTCATTATATACGGAATTATAAAGTGGCGCTTAGACGGCAACTTATGTCCTAAGTATATTACTAATAATAATAAGAAATATGTTATTAATTATATAGGGTTATCCATCTAGTGGTTTCAAAGCCGTTGGTCTGGCAAGGCTGCCAGCTGTTAATAAACACCTTTCATCCGAAGTGTTATTTATTTAGTGAAAGGTTGCCATTTACGAATATGGATCGTTTAACAAACGAAGAAACGAAGGTGATTCAAACGAGGGCTTTCAATCGAACAAAATTTTCTTCAGCGATGAAGGTCATTTCTCACTCGATGGTTACGTCAACAAGCAAAATTGTCGCATATGGAGCACGGACAACTAAGAAGTGAAGGTGGAAACACCATTGCACTCGGAAAAAGTGACTGTTTGGTGCGCATTATGATCTGAAGGTGTCATTGGGCCATATTTTTTCGAAAATGACGATGGAGGAACCTTAAAAGCCTGCGCTAATGCAACCAAACCACAGGCGGTCATTTCAATGGCATAATGACAAGGTCTAAGCATTTTAATGAACTAAAAGTTTCATCGAAATCATAGATTTATGTGTGTTTTATTTAATTTTTTAATTTACTTGAAAATGAAAAATGGATAACCCTGTACTTGTCACATTCTTATATATGTATGTTTCACGCAGGCTCCAACACCGCCTTTCGGATAAAGAAGACAGCTTTCCAAATTTTACTTAGGCATCGCTAATTGTTTGTGAAGCAGTACAACTAATTTTCGATAGATGGCGCTCGAGCACTCTATATTAATATTTTGTAAAAATTCTGTAGCATGAATTTCTTCGAATTTTGGAATGGAGAAAAGATATAAATATGCATCAGAACAGGCACAACAGTAATTACGGTTATCCATTTTCCAAATTGAATAAAACACACATACGATAAAGCTATGAGTTCGATGAAACCTTTATTTCATTATAATGCACGGACCTTGTCATTGCTGTCAGCTGTTAAGTGCCTGCCATCTGAAGTGTTATTTATTTAGTGAAAGATTTCCACGAATATGGATCATTTAACAACCGAAGAACCCGTAAAAATAGTTAAAAGTTACGCGTTCTTCGGTTGTTAAATGAAGTGACACTAAATAAATAACACTTCAGATGACAGTTATTTAACAGCTAACAGCCTTGTCAGAGCGGCGGTTTTGAAACCACTAAACATATAACACATTATTTCATATGTTATTTATTTATTGTGTAAAAAATCCAATTGTATTTTATATAACTAATTGGTTTCGAAGATGATAGACCGTAAATGATCTCCATGCTCATTCACGCAAATGTGGGATCTGATTAGAAAATTTTTCATTGTGGGATCGCCTCAATTATTGTTTTAATGGTCAAGTTCGTCAAGTTCGTTGGTTTCATTTTGTACACCTCTTGCTTGACACAACCCCATAAAAAAGCCTGGTGCAGTCAGATCAGGTGACCTTGGGGGTCAGTGAAATGGCGGAGTTTCTGGACATTAATCTGGTTTGGAATTTTTGTTGGAGATCCGCCATAACCGGTTTGGCTATATGCGCAAGTTGCTCCATCTTGCTGAAACAAAATGCCAGGTAAAAAACTCCTTCAACATCTTTAAGTAGCGGTCCCCATTGACATAGTCATTGTGTATGTAACACGATTCCTGCGCCACCCTGTGTGATAAGGCAAAATCATGTATGACCGTAACGATTGAATTTTTATATGAAAACTGTATTTTTCTATATGAAAACTGTATTTTTCTATATGAAAACTGTATTTTTCGAAATGAAAACTGTACTTTTCTATACGAGTATGTGCTTTATTCGCTACACATTATATGGCGTTTTATTTATGGACAAGATCTAATTCCTATACTAAATAAATTAAAGCCATTATTCGCATATTGGGTGTGTCCAACATTCCTCTACATCTCTTCTTGTATTCCTACGTTACCGCTGGTAATTTTTCTATTTTTGTGAAGACTAATTTTTTTGTTTTAAACACGTGAAGATCACTTTGTTAAATCTATGCATACGAGTATAAATTTTTGAATTTATAATATTCTTTGTTGTTGTTCTTGAGAAACTTTTTTTGTTTTGAATGAAATCAATTTAAAGTACAAAATCTTTTTCATCTAATTTTCCAATGAATCATTTTTATCGTCTCTCAAATATTTCATTCATTCATAAAAACGGAAGCTATAAAAAACATTTTTATAATCATAGTTTTTTTCCATTCTGTTATATCGAAAAAATGCCGGCAAATTATTTTAATTACACTGGAGAAGTAATAATTATATCTAAGATTGAAAACAAACAAAATTTTCAGCATCCTTTCTCAGAATTGTTGATTTTGTAGTGAAGGTGATATAAGTATATTTATATGTATAGTATTATTATGCCAAACGTCAATAAAATATGCAAATTGTTTAACGATGATTTGTTGAATATTTAAGTAATATTTAAAATTACTCATTTTAGAATTTATAGATTTTGTTAAGGTAAAAGAAAACTATATAAATCCGCACTGGTATGAAACAAATTATCACCATTTCGCAATTACGACACATTTTGTACAGGGTGTCCGTCGGGAAAGTATACTACTTTGTTTTGCCGCCAATTTGCTAAACATTAATCTTGACAGTTCATATTTGGCAGTCGTGAAGTAGAGACGTGGCAAATTTATTATGGAAAAATATTCAATAAACCAACGTCTTTTAATCGTTAAAACATTTTATCAAAATCAATCATCGATTACTGTGACGATGAGAAAGTTACGTGAAATTTTTGGGAGAAACAACGTGCCAACAAGACGCACTACTTATCGTGTAGTGAAAGATTTCGAAGAAAGAGGGTCTGTAGCTGATAGAGCCAAGCATGGACCACAACGAACTGCAAGATCGGCTGAAAACATTACTGCTGCTCAAGACAGTGTTCAGAACAATCTATCAACCTCAATTTGACGCAGTGCTCAGGAGCTTGGTTTTTAAAGAACAATTTTAGCAACAATTTTCCACAACGATTTGCATTTCTTTCCACTTAAGATTCAGTTGACACAAGAGTTTCTTCCCAAGACCATTTACGCCGCCGTACATATGCCAATAAGATGTTACAGCTCGCCCATGATAAACCCGATTTTCATAAAAAAAATCATTATGAGTCGCGAGGCACATTTTCATTTGATTGGATATGTGGATAAACAGAATAGTCGGTTCTGGGCAATGGAAAACCCTCAAATTATTCATCAGTCACTTTTGCATCCATTAAAACTGACAGTCTGGTGTGTAATTTGGTCAGGAGGTATCAGGACCTTACTTCTTTGAAACTGAAAACGGCGTAACGGTAACTATCAATGGGGAGCGACATCGTGATATGATTGAAAACTTTTTAACGCCACCACTGCATGCTTTGGACTTGATTAACATGTGGCATCAACAAGACCTCTTTCCACAACAAGTTATGTCAAGAAATGGTGATGTTAATTGGCCTTCACGATCACCTGATTTGACTGCTCTGAGCTTCCGGGATATCTAAAAATCAAGGTTTATGCAAACAAACCAGAAACGCTTGAGCAACTCAAACAAAATATTCCTGATGAGATTAATGAAATACCGGTGAAACGTGTGAGAATGTAATGAAAAATGTGCTCAAAAGGGCTCGCATTTGTGAGGCTAACAGAGGCGGACATTTATCTGATATTGTATTCCATAATTGCCGACATTAAATAAAACATTTATCAATATAAGATCCGTTCTCTTTCATTTAATCAAAAATTATTGTTATGTGCCATAAGAGGAATAACCAGATTCTTTTGTTTTCGATGTTTTATTTTTTTCAATTTCAATTTCTTTGCAAATTTACAAGTTTAGATTTTAGTTAAAAAACGAGCTGCCTGCTCTAATGCACACATCAAAAGAGAAGAAGTCAAAACTCATTGTCAAAAAACAAGAGTGACAAATGTCAAAAACACTAGTTCACAATAATGATTCTCTAGTGTTGGAAAGGTATTAACCATTTTGCATAAGTGATGTGCATTATAGCAGAACCGAGTTTAGTGACATTTTATTGTTGTTGATGAAGATCCAACAATTATAAACAAACAAAGTAGTATACCTTCCCGACGGACACCCTGCATAATTGATAAAAATCGGAAGAAACGTTTGTATATCATCAATCATATGCGTGAAAAAACGCTTTCTGTGCCTAGCAACCATCGCCGGAAAATATTGAAAATGTCAACGTTTCGTTTGGTCGTTTTTGGGGTATCATCTTCAAAGCCAGCTAAATATATAAAATAATATTAAATTTTCTCTACAAAAAAAAAAAAGAAAAATAGAAAAACATATTATTTGAATTTCTTATTGTAGTGCAATTGGTGCGCCACCCTGTATTTATCAATAGGCACGCCCACAAGGCAGTGTTTTAAACATGTATGTGAATGAGATGGTTCTTTTCTGTATCTATCAATTACAACCACTCGATGTTTTTAATTGGAAAATAGCAAAATTGTTAAAAAAAAATCCTGAAATGTGCTCACTTTTCGAGAGGTTGATTCGGTCCATGTTTGGGTAAATTTATTCTAATGGGTTAATTTTGTCCAATTTCGATCTAAATATACTTATATGGATGAGACATATTGATGCCAAATTTCAAGTTTCTAGGATAGGTATGATCTCTATTGTCGCCTCAACAGATACACGAAGGGACGGATACCTAAAAAGGCTCCGATTTTTATGAGAATCAAAATATATTTCGTGGGATCTCAGGAGCCAAAGAAACCGGTACTGTTATAGTTGTATATGCTGACATACAAGTTTAAGTTTACATAAGCCTTACGGCATTCATGCAAGTTAGGTTTGACAAACAGAATTATTAGCGGACGCAATTATGAGTTCAAAGTTAAAGGGTTGATAAGCTCTCTTTCATCACTTTGTTCATTTAATATATTGAACTGAACTCTCGCATATTATCATGTATAGATTCTAAAGAACAGCAATGTCCCACCTCTACGGGATGTGAGGTATTGGAACCCACACTTATCATACGTACGTTATTGAGCTCTGCTCATATACAAATCTCTTCTAACATATTAAGAAATCTGACATTTCATCTCTGTCAGTACAAAATATTATATTTTAAAGATATTTCAAGCGAATTTTCATACACAACTGGTGTTGAAATTCAGTCAGTCGAACAAATTCTCTACTTCTTATACAATGTCTAAGGCATCCATCAATCTCAGTTCCAACCCTTTATACTCTACCCCCCGCTTATAATATATAATCCTAATCCCCCCGCTTGATAATATTCCATGTTTTGACAGGCGTCAAGACAACATTTATCTCATGTTAACAACAAAAACATAAATGATTGATTTTAAAAATTCCTAAATCAAAATCATTTACTCGTTTTATACGAGTATACATATATAAGAGAAGAAATCAAAACCAGGAACTAAAAACCAACTATAGAAGATTGTTTTTCAATATATACGACTGTATACGAATGTATATTTGTGTATTTTTTTCTCATTTTCAAATGCATCTATATTATTTTCTATCATTTCTCTAGCTTTTTTTATTCATTTAGAACGTGACGGATGTGTGTTCTATTTTTTTTCCATTCCATTTAATTCTTTCTTTTTCATGGTTTTGAAACAAAAGATCTGTAATAATTTCATTACTCGTTTGTTATGTGAGAATAGAAAAAAAAGTATGTAGTTTTTTTTCCCTGTTCTCAATGAGAATGACCATAATGCGTTTGCATTGATTTTCACAATCGGTCGCTCATGACTTCAGTTCGATGCGGTAAATGAAGCGTGCTAAGGCTGCCATAGCATGAGGATGTAAAAATGCTTGATTTGAGTTGGTTTGCTTGGTCACGAACCTGCACCCTGCAGCTGGAACTCAGAAAAATTGCGAAAGTTTCGTACTGAATTCTGAATTAGGATGTGAATAAATTAAAAGTTGTATGTTAACAAAATCGAGTGGTTTAATCGTGAAAAGAATATTTTTCACATATACATATAATTTGTTAATGCTCTAACTATTTGGAAACTGTTCGTTTATGCAATCAGTAGTTTACAGTATTAAGCAAAGAGAGGGAGGCTGGGGAATGCTGTTTCATTAAAGAACACAAATCACATATTATTCATTTGAAAAATCCGTTTTTATTAAGTATTTTTAATGCCGTTTTAAAGAAAATTCGATCTGAATATATAATAGTGAATATAAGATTTTGATATGTTCATAACGATCTCTTTGCTTCTGAATTTTATCTTGCTTAGATATAACATTTTATACCTGCATCGTCCTTAAATATTTTAACCGAGCACTGTTAACTCCACAACAAAAGTGTGTGGTCTCACAATATAATTTACCAATTCTCTGATCAAATACGAATTAATTTTCACATACAAAACTACGAGACATTTAATATCTATCCTGATGTTGTCAGCGGCATTAATTTTGAGAAGAAATCACAGGGTGAATAAAAAGTGAAGTAAAAAGAAATCCATTATTATTCCATGACATTGACATCTTTATTTGGAATAGTTAGAATGATCCGATTTAAGTCAAATATACACCGTTTTGTTCGACAACTTGTTGCCATTTTGAAGGTAATAAAGGGTGTCCCAACAAGAACGCAAGATTTAAATGACTGATGCAGCAATTGAATTCTTTCTCTGGCTGTATGACATGTGGCGCCATCTCGTTGAAACCACATGCTCTCCACATTCATTTCTTCAATTTTAGGCACGAAAAAACTGGTTATCATTTCACGATACCGAACATCATTGACTGTTAGCGCTTGACAAGCTTCATTTTCCAATGATTCCTCCAGCCCAAAACCCACACCACACAGTGACACGTTGAGGATGCATTTGCTTCTCGTGAATCACTCGAGGATTTTCCTCACCCCAAATGCGACAATTCTGCCTATTGACGAAGCCATCAAGATGGAAATGGGCCTCGTCACTGAAGATGATTTTATCGGCAAAATCAACATTTTCATGTTGTCTCTCCAATACCCAATTAACGAACTCCCTTCGCTGTCCATGGTCAGCTGGCTTTAGTTCCTGAGTCAATTGAACTTTGTATGCATGAAGATGCAAATCTTTCGTCAAAATTTGCTGCTTAGTGGATTTATAGACACCAATTTCCTGAGCTCGGTGTCGAATTGAGGTGGATGGAGTTTGAGCGACATCATCACACACAGCTGCGACATTTTCGGTCGATCAACCTGGTCGAAGGCGCGTTGTTGTCTTTACATCACTAACAGACCCAGTTTTGGCAAATTTATCCATTAATCTCTTTACAGTTTGCTCTTTTGACCCCAAATTGATCGCAATTTGCGAACTGTAGCCGGAAAACTTTCACCATTTTGGTAAGACAATTTCACAATGAGAATGCGTTGTTCATTCGTGTAGCGCTCCATTTTTACTAACCTCATACCTTCTACTAGCAAACAATAACAATTGTTCAAATGTCAAACAATGACACTTCAAATGGCGCCAAATTTAATTCTTGCGTTCTTGTTCCGACGCCCTTTAGAAACCTTTGCCCTTTTTGGAGAAAAAAAAACTGTGATAGTCGATTTTCACAATCTTTTCTTGATGCGAAGTTTTTACCAGCAAAATTTTTCGCCGTTGGTACAAAGAAGTGGTAATCATTTAGTGACAGGTCCAGACTATAATGTGGATACATAAGAACCTACCAATCAAGCACTGAGAACTTCTGACGAGCCACCATCGATGTGTATACCTTGGCGTTGTCCTCTCTTATTGGACAAACATGATCCCTTCTGGGCGATTGATTTCTTTCAGACGTTCTATTTGTTGACAGCAGAAAGCCGATTTAAGAGTTTGGATATAGGAGAGCAGTAGATGATTTCCTATCAATCTCACCGAAAATGCAATAAATGCAGCACCTTCCTGGTCGCCAACGCTGGCTTAGCCACCGTTTGGCGCCGCTCAACCGCGGCCATTTTCTCTTGATGTTATCGTAAGTGACCTATTTTATTAATCACCAGTCACAATTCGTTTCACAAAAAATTCGATTTCGTTGCGATTCACCAGCAATTCGTAGACGATAATTCCATTCATGAGGTTTTTTACGTCAATTCCTGTGACATTCAAAATCGAACTTTTTTCATATTATTCAGTTTTATTCAAGTAATTCCAAACAATTTGTTGTGTGCAATATTCAGCTTCTACGCAATCAAAACAGTGATTACATGGCGGTTAGACCTGACGATTTTCATTATTTTAAAAGAATGGTGCATCTTCGATATCAAAATTACCGCAACGGAATCAACGAAACAAAAACTGACCATGATCGCCAGAACCATAAACGCTATTCACATTTTCAGCCGCTTGACTTGCGTTTTCGCTTAAATAAAATATGGCGTATTTTCTCTTTGCTAGTGTCCATTTTTGATGCTTCCTCAAACAATATTGGATTGAACAATTCCAAAGTTGTCGGAGTGGTTTCTTGAGTACCAAACCTAAGCTTTACAACGTCGCCTAACATAAACCAATCACATTCATACAAAACCAGATACAGATTATTAAAGCCATTTATTTAAAAAATAATATAATTCTTTTTACTGTCCCCTATACAGAGTTATCCATTTAATGGTTGCAAAACCGCCGGTCTGGCAAGGCTGTTTACCTGTCATCTCAAGTGTTATTTATTTAGGAAAGGTTGGCCATTTACGAATATGGATCGTTGGAAAACCAAAGAACGCGTAAGAAAGGTTAAAACTTACTACCAAAGTGCCACTTCCACCACTTTCAAACTTGGGCTTTCAATCGAACAAAATTTTCTTCAGCGATGAAGCTCATTTCTCAATCGGTGGTTACCTCAACAAGCAAAATTGACGCAAATGGGGCTCGAAGAACCCAAAAGTAATTGTGAAAAGGACACTGCATCCAGAAAAAGTGACTATTTGGTGCACATGCATTATGGTCTCGAGGTGCCATTGGGTCGTGTTTTTTCGAAAATGACGATGGAGGAACCTCGAAGGGATCCACTGCTGCAACCAACACAGAGGTGGCCATTTAAATGATGTTGTGTTCCCTTCATGATGCAAAGTCCAAGCATTGTAATGAAATAAAAATTTCCTCGAAATCATAACCTCGTTTTTTTTCGTTTAGCTTCACTTGTAAACGAAAAATGGATGAGTCTATATAGGGTGGCGCATAAGAAGCGCTAATATTTGATCAGTGAATACATTTTTTGTTTAAGTCTTTTTTTCGTCTCTTTACAGAATTAACTAAATAATACTTGAGAAATTTATGATGGAAAGGATCAGCACAGAGCAAAAAACCAAAGTTGTTCAATTTTACTTTCAAAGTCAGCATTCGATTATTCAGATCATATCGAAATTCCTGTTATGTTCGAAATGCTCCTAGCGCTCCAACAATTTATCGACTGTGATCTTCCGCGTGCTGGAAGACCTCGTGCGGTTCGAAATGAAGTGGTCATTGCTCGAGAGCAAGCAAGTATTGAGGAAAACTCCGAAACTTCCACCAGGAGACGTTCTCAGCAGTTAGAGATGTCTAGGCGGTCTTTGCAAAGAATTTTACATATGTTGCAACTTTTCCCATATAAGATGCAATTGGTTTACGAGTTATAACCAAATGATGCACAAGAACGCATTCAATATAGTCGCCGTTACTTATGCGCCACCCTATATAAGGTAGAAAAAAATGAAATCCTTTCTTTGTTCATTAGATGGCTTTAGTAGTTTCTATCCTGAATTGCGTAAATGTGACCGCGTTTCGCTAAATGGCGTTGGAAAGATAAGAGTTCATACTCAAAAAAACTACTTAGGCTATCTTGAGACTGCTTGATCCAATATTCTTTGAACACGCAGCAAGGATGGACATTAGCAAGGAGAAAATTCGCCATATTTTGCAGTTTTTCTTCGATAAAGGCAAAAACGCAAGACTGCCGGCTGAAAATGTGGAAAGAAAGCGTTATTGGTGCTGATAGTGTAACAGCTAATCAGGTTCAATTTTGATTTGATTTTGTTGATCGTGTTTCTTTAAATTTAATTTATTTTTTTAATGATATTTTTTTTTTTTTTTTTGAAACCAAAAAAGTATTATTAGTCCATTTATGAATTTTTCTTTGAAATGAGCTGTATTTTATTATACGTTGCCAACGTTATAAAAATTCGAAAAAAGTTTTTTTCGCAATTTCAAGAGAAAAACTGTAACGTGATGAAAAGATTTTATAACAGAATTTATAATCTGGAAACTAACAGCTAAGCCTTCCATTTGATTTGATCCCGAAGAGCTTTGGACAAACCTAATTTATAATGCAGTGACATTTTTAACACTTTGATTGGCTATCTAAAATCATCATTTTCAAATTCTGTTGTTACATCACATTTCCTTAATGAAATAAATCAACTTTACCTTATGACTATGCCGGTTGTATGGTACGAGTATCTTCATTGCATTTCTTTGCAATACGACTTTGATTCCCACTAGCATTAATCGTCCAGATGATACCAACTCGGGTAACCCAATCAGTCACATAACCTGACAGCATCATCTCTATACTACGTCTTCACTCTTCAACGTCAAATCCAATTAGGAATAAAGCTAATAATACGATAGATATATTTGTTGTAACAACATCTGTTGTGCTATGTCTAGACTTTGTCTATATAGATTGAATAAATACGTTTGATTTTTCACCCAGTTTATTTATGGAACTGTTTTATTGCATTGACTTTTCGTTTGTTTGCCCAACTAATGATGGTGTTGCCATCGAGATTTCTGTGTGAGATTTTCTTTGCAATTACGAGTATTTTGCGTGGGAAATCTGGCTAAAGTAGAAGAAGATTCACAAATGGTGTAGAGGTTAGTGAACCATGTCACAAGACAATCGTTATGAATACATATGTGTTATGATGTCAGTTGTATAATTTCCTTATCTACAAGAGTATTCAATATCAAATGGGCATCAAAGGTTTCTGTGCCTAGTAAGGAGTAATCATAGACTTTTTTTGTATGAAGATCACAAAAGTTGCTGGCATCCCATTTTTGGAGGGGTGAAGTACACAATTCATTCCCATTTCTATGATTATGGAATGTATGGAAAATATATGAATGGTTTCAATGAATACTTTTTATTGATTATGATTGTTCTTATATTCATACATTGTCTTTCAATCATTATCATCATCATCATCGTTATTCTCGTCATTTGTTGGATTGTTGTGAATAGTTGATGAAATTTCATTGATAAAATTAAGTATGCATTCAATTGTCTCCTTCTTAACAAATGACAAAATCGTTAAGATATTTCAACAAAACAGAAAGAAAAGAAAAGTATATAAATGAATACAGCGATGAGTAATCGTTGACAAATATATACCCTCGAATTTCAGGAACAAAACAAAATGAACAAATTGAATTAAAACTGAATGTAAATAAAACACAAATGATGAAAAAATATTATGTATTATTTTAAAGCTTTAAGATTTTAAAACGAAGTAATAGCATCTTCATCCAGGCATTTCAGATGATTGAAAATGATACACAATTATTATTTTTTCTAAATTGAAAAAGTAAACTATCTATAATTTCCAATAACTTTCATTTTCCTTATAAAATAATAAAAAAACGCAAAACTCGTTTTGCACTAATTTACAGATACAAATTTTCTCGTTTTTGTTGCAAAAAAAGTGATATAATTCCATTTATGTCTTTTGTATTCGTTGTAATTACTATTGTACAATAGAGGCAGTCGTCAGACATTAATAGGGTGATAAGACAACATTTTAGATATCGCTTTTTTTTTAATTTGTAGGAAAAACAAATTCAATACAGCGAATGTATTGAAATCGTTTAAATGGAGACAGATATGCGATACACTCGCAACAAAATCTCTGTAAAATTTCACGAAAAAGAATTATATATTTATTTTATACCCCAATCCGAAATACAGGGTGTCCGTCGGGAAGCTAAATTACTTTGTTTATAATTTTTGATTAAATGAAAGAGAATGGATCTTATATTGAAAAATATTTAATTTAATGTCGGCAATAATGTATAGAATACAATATCAGATAAATGTCCGCCTCTGTTAGCCTCATAATTGCGAGTCCTTTTGAGCAAATTTTTCATTACATTCTCACACATTTCACCCAGTATTTCATTAATTTCATCACAAATATTTTGTTTGATTTGTTCAAGCGTTTCTGGTTCATTTGCATAAACCTCGCTTTTTTTATCCTCACAAAAAGAAGTCCGAAGCAGTCAAATCAGAAGGCCGTGGAGCCAATCAACATCACCATTTGCTGGAAAGAGGTCTCGCAGTAATCCCATTGTAATCCTGGCTGTATGCGATATGGCACCAGCTTGTTGATACCACATGTTAATCAAGCCCAAAGCATGCAGTTGTGGCGTTAAAAAGTTTTCAATCATATCGCGATATCGTTCCCCATTTACAGTTACCGTTACGCCGTTTTCAGTTCCAAAGAAGTAAAATCCAATGATTCCTCCTGACCAAATTGCACAAAAGACTGTCAATTTTAATGGATGCAAAGGTGACTGATGAATAATTTGAGGGGTTTCCATTCCCAGAACCGACTATTCTGTTTATTCACATATCCATTCAAATGCAAATGTGCCTCGTCACTCATTATGATTTTTTTCATGAAAATCGGGGTTGTCATGGGCGAACTGTAACATCCTATTGGCATATGTACGGCAACGTAAATGGTCTTCGGGAAGAAGCTCTTGTGTCAACTGAATCTTAATGGAAACAAATGCAAATCCTTGTGCAAAATTGTGGCCAAAGTTGTTCTTTGAAGACCAAGCTCCTGAGCACGGCGTCAAATTGAGGTTGATGGATTGTTTTGAACACTTTCTTGAGCAGCAGTAATGTTTTCAGCCGACCTTGCAGTACGTTCTGGTCCATACTTGGCCCTATCAGCTACAGACCCTCTTTCTACGAAATCATTCACCACACGATAAATAGTGCGTCTCGTTGGCACGTTGTTTCTCCCAAAAATTTCACGTAACTTTCTCATGGTCACAGTAATCGATGATTGATTTTGATAAAATGTTTTAACGACTAAAACACATTGGTTTATCGAATATTTTTCCATTATAAATTTGCCACGTCTTTACTTCACGACTGCTAAATATGAACTGTCAGAGTAATGTTTACCAAAATGGCGGCAAAATAAAGTAGTATACCTTACCGGCGGACACACTGTATATTGGTGTCTTATGTGGACAATGTTGTATATGAATTCATAAACTAACATAATACAGAGAGGATACGTAACAGAGCATTTCATTAAGCAATGGGTGTTCTTCAATGCATATGTGTGCGATGGCCGTTAGTAGAAAAAGGTCATATGTCATATTCATTAACTTCAATGATGAGGTTTTATATGAGAAACGCAAAACGGGAACCAATGGGGGCCGTTACTTAAAGACTTTGAATGATTTTTTTTTAGCCAGAACGGTATCCCTTTCAACAGCATTTGGTTCCATCAAGCAGTTGGAGCGAGACCGATTATGGCGGGGCTCCAACGAACATTCCCAAACAAATTAATACCCAGAAACTCCACTTTCCGCTGGCCCCCAAGATCACCTGACCTGAGTGCACCAGACCTTTGTTATGAGGTTATGTCAAGCAAGAGGTGTGCAAAATGAAACCAAGGAATTTGACTAAATTGAAACAGTCCATTAAAAAAAAATAATTGAGGCGATCCTGATTTCAGCCCTTCGGGCCGCAATAAAAAATTTTCTGATCATTTGCCGCAGATGCTTAAATGAGCATGGAGATCATTTACCGTCTACCATCTTAAAAACCAATTAACTATATAAAATTGAATTGAATTTCCTATACAATGAAAAAAAACAAATGAAATAAACTTATTTAAAAAAAAAGTTATTTACATTTTTATTAAAGCACAATTTGTGCGCCAACCTGCAGTATATGGGCGGTAGACTGCAGAAGTTGTCAATAAGCAATGTTTTTTGCCGTTTTTGCCAGGAACAACTGCTATGCAACTGTGTTCATTTGCAATATGTATGGACAGTATAAACATTTCCATTAGATGCACTGACTTACGGTCGGTCCCAATAATCTCCTTTTAGCTCTAATAGCTTCTACTCCCTATTTATAGTAAGAACTGTTAAACTTCTTACAAATGCACTGATATCGTTTATTTTTGATGGCTCAAATGAAAATACTGAATAACGTGGCGCCTTCAAACTTAAAACATATTTTTATTTGAGTCATCAAAAGTAAACGATCTCAATGAATTCGTAAATATGCAAAAAAAAAAAAAAAATTAGCAGCGTTATGTAATTCAATATTTCCATTTGAAAGGCCTCAGTCCAACCAATATTAAAGCTGAGTTAGATTCTACTCTGAGCGAGTCTGCTCCTTCATTTTCAGCTGTCAAATATTGGGTAGCAGAATTTAAACGAGGCGGTACGAGCTGCCAAGACAAACACCGTTGACCAGTTAAGGTGTCCACGCGATGGCCAAAATTAATGAATCAAAGTTCGAATTGCTTCATCACGCACCTTATTCTTCAGATTTAGCTCCCTCGGACTATTTTCTATTTGCAAACTTGAAAAAAATGGCTCGGCGGTATAACATTTGACAACAATTAAGAGGTGGAGTCTGCGATTGACGGCTATTTTAGGAAGTTTGCCAGTTCTTACTATAAACAGGGTATAGTATTTTCTTGACTATTGCTGCAAAAAGTGTAATATTTCCGAAAAGGAAAATCGGCTGTTGAGGCCAGCCGAAAAATGAATTTCTTTTTACGAAGAAAACTGACAAAATGAAAGAATCTGCCAGAAATGGTATAAAAAATTTTCTACGGGCGACTTCTCCATAACGGACTCTCCCAGATCGGGACGACCAAAAGAAATTGTTTCCGAGGAGCTGAGAGGTTCAATTATTGTTAATCCCAGTGCAACAGTTAGGGAAATAGTTGAAATAATCAAAAAGTGGGTCATAAAAGAGCTCAGATTTGTGAGAAACATCGATGCGTCCGTACCTCACTCTTTCACCGAGGCCAATCGCCTGCGATTGACGTCTGCGATAAACTATGAAAATAAGAAATAATAAGACACTATTTCTAAAGGAACTCTTCACAGGGGATAAAGAATGGATAGTCTACAACAATGTAACGCGGAAAACATCATGGGACAAACCCAATGAACCCCCTCAGTGCACCTCTAAAGCGGGTCTTTACCCCAGAAAGGTAATGTTGTCGATTTGGTGGGACGGTCGTATGGGGCATTAATTCACATCCAGTGAGCTTATACTCATTCCATTTTTAGACTAATTCAACGGGACCTACAGTTAAACGATGACACTGAATGTCTATTTTAGAAGCATTTACTAGACTTGTCGATTATTCGACAAAGCTCGATGTGTTCGTGAGATTCATCGATGCGATTGTCGCTCAAATTATAATAGGCGTCCACTACACGATTAAAAGGAGGTGGGTGATAATGCAGCCAGTGATCCCAGCTTTGGAATAGTCAGCATTTTCAGGCTTTATTCAACAACAATACCACATATTCATTGATGTACAATAGTAGTGACTGTATGTACCCAGAAAAAGAAGAGCATCCGTGGAAACTGAAATTCAACGGAATTTTTTGAACAATGAATGCATTTAATGAATTTATCTTTACACTTTCTGAAGAAGATTATCACAGGGGATGAAAAATAACTAGTCTACAACAATGTAACGCGGAAAATATCATGGGGGAAACCAAATGGACCCCCTCAATCCACTTCTAAAGTGGGCCTTCCTCCCACGAAGAAAATGTTGTCGATTTGGTTGATTTTGATGGGTCAAAGGAGTAGTCTTTTTTGATCTTTTCCCAATAAATCAAACGATTAATGCGGACGTACTATGTTGCACAATTAGATAAATTAAAGGTGGCATTGAAAGAAAAACGGTCGAGGATTATCAATCGGGGAGACGTCATCTTCCATTATGACAACGCCCGCTCTCGCATTGCCTTGCGGACCCGTCAGAAACTGTCAGCGCTTGGGTGAGAAGTTTTACCTCACCCACCGTACTCCCCAGAGCTCACCCCGTCCGACTATCAACCATGTATTTCGCAGTTTGAGCAACCACTTGAAGAATTTGAATTTCCATGACGAGGAAGTTAAAAATCGAATTGAACGCTTCTTTTTCGAAAAACCACCCGAGTTTTATGAGAGAGCGATTAAAAAGTTTTTTTTTTGGGAAGAAGTTATTAAAAAAGGGGCAGTTTATATAATATATTAAAATAATTGTTTTCTTGTATATAAATTTGTAAATAAATTTCTTTTAAAAACCGAACGAACTTTCCGAACAAACCGATAAAACATTTTTTTACTTATCGGAATTCCTTAATGACATTTTCGCTATTGACAGCTTTTTTCTTTCCTTTCTTCCCTTTACAATTAAATAAAAAAAATACTTCTTAAATCAAATTTTCGAAAATAAGACAATTATGAAAAAGCAAACAATTTTACTTTGATGCGTGACACTCGTTGCATTATTCACTCGTTAATTTCAACATTTGTCTGTTTGCTCATTTATATCGAAACTTATACGCTCCCAACCTTCTTGCAGCAGCAGTTTACATTTTCAGTTTGCTATAATACGAGTATTTTGTATAAGACTGATGATTCACGTCGTTACTGAAATGCTTAACAATTTGTCAGCCAAATGCTAATAAATGTTAATCGTCTGCAGTTGAAATTCAAGCAATTTCATGGATTATCACAGCAGCTGCTTAATTCTTATTCAAACTTTTTATATTTTATACAGTTAATCTTACGCTCCAGACAAGGTATATTTAGAGGGATTTCATATCAATGACAGCAGACCTGGGCACGGAAGTAAATCTTACCTGTAAAAGAGAAGAAAAGAAATGAAATAATTAAAAATCTGCAACTTCTAAATGACGTAACATAATAATATATTTTAAACATAAGATTTAACAGCATACCTAATCATAACAAAATTAACATGTAATCATTTATTTTCCCCATTCATAAATTGATGTCACAGCTATTAACTCACTTTATATGTAAAAGTGCTCGTTTTATCCCTCTCAAAACCACTCACAGTAGAAAAAAAATCCTGCCGTTCCATATAAATACTAAATTATCGATTACAACGGACAATTTATACAGTTTAATCAGTCGAGATTTTTTCTATGTGCACGTTCATCATCTCATATTATCTGGCTTTCCTCGTTTTTTACACCTGTTTGTAAATAATTTTATGATGTCACCCATCTCCCCCCC